>JAQPPZ010007783.1:0-86759 GCA_028583015.1 Wollemia nobilis | reverse complement strand
AACAACTGAGGTACATCACCTGCCTTAATGACTCTTCCAATTGCTTCTGCTTCTTTTTTATCTTTGCTTTTCTGTCGATCATCGCATTATCATCAACCTGGCCTTGAACTTGAACTTGGGGAAAAGAGGATATTTGAAGGGCCACAAGAGAGGCAGCTGTAGCAAATGAGAACTTAGCCATAAAATTATGAAGATGATCCAACTTGATCTCTGAGACCCTGTATCGAACCCACGCTCCCTGCTGCTGCAACAACCCTCTTTGGACTCATTTTTTCCTTTCGTTTCAAATGAAATATGATCTATGCCACTGATCTGTGTGTGAGTTCTCGTAGAGACACAGAGAATAATATAGAGGAGTTTTTGTAGGCAAAACCAGAGGAGGTGAATACAACCGGCGGTAACACCAAGAGCAAATTAATAACGGAAACAGATTCCTCCTGTGGGCGCAACGGCAACTCTACAGTTTGTAGGCAAAACCAGAGGAAGTGAATACAACCGACGGTAACACCAAGAGCAAATTAATAATGGAAACGGATTCCTCCTGTGGGGGCGGCGCCCACCTACAGCAATAGTCTTGCTTTCAATGCGCGTTAGACTGAGGCACACCCGGTGGTTCCTTTCAAGTCGGGTCAACTATAACAAGGTTGAATATGTTTTATGGGAGCACCCTTGGTTTGAACCCTAAGTAACCCCATGATTCCCTTCACAACGTGTTGAGGGGTCAACCATAATGAGGCGAAATAGGTTTGGTGAGAGCACCCTTGCGGTTTGAACTCTTTGGTGGGAGCACGGTTGTGGTTTGAACTCTGCACTTGTTGTTGGTTGTGACCAACTCTCTTATATAACCAAAAAAAAATATATATATATATATATATATATATATATATATATAAATATATATATATATATATATATATATTTTTTTTCATGGTCTTCTATCTCATAGGTAATTTAATGTAACATTTTTGTCTCTTCCTATGACTAGTCATGGTATTTGTAGGCTCATAGAATTAAATAATTTGATGGTGGGCATGTTTATTATTGTCGGTTATTTCATTTTGAAAAATATCATTGAATTTAGTTTTTTTATTTATTTTAATTGATTATATAAAATTGAAACAATTCTAATTATAATGGTATAATGTTATTATTATTATTATTTAAGTTTATTATATATGTATATATATGTCTTATTGTGGTTTGAATTTGGGTCTTTAAAAAAAAAAAAAAAAAGGCTTAAAGTCCTAACCATTAGGATATTTGGTAATTACACATGTATCTTGTTTGCAAAGATTTAAATTGAAATGGTTTTTGTAGTACTAAATCGTTGATCATATAGTAGTATTATAACAATTTAGTAAATTATACATGTATCTCTTGGTAAGATTTGAACTTGGGTTTCCTCTCCTTGAAAGTTGAGGAATTGAGAAATATAGTGATGTCATTTGATTTTTTAAATTGATTATATGGAATTGAAATGACCCGATCTTATTACATCATGACCAAGTTGTTTAATTACAACATCTTGATAATCATGCAAGTATCATTTGTCAAGATTTTCCTCCAAAATTAAAGGATTTAACAAGGTGAGCTCATGCCATTTGGTAACATATTTGTCTTTATAGTATATTTATCTTTTATGATCATATTGTCCTCTTGATTACATTAATATTATATATATATATATATATATATATATATATATATATATATATATATATATATATATATATATATAAACATGAATGATATGTTTTTAACCAAAAGGGACCATGCTTATGTTTAATAACTAACAAATATTTATGTTTATGGTTCAGAGATAGTATAAAAAATATGTTTATATTTATATATAAAGATGAATGATATGTTTTTTCTTTTTTTTAATCTTGGTTAGTGTGAGAAACCCTTATGATTGATGATGAGGGCAAGGCATCCCCATCCCTACCATGACCTCTCATAAGGGCGAGAGCTGAACTTATCAATAGGGGCCAAACACACAACCATCACACACCCACCCCCTCACACACTTGCCCACGCTACGGTTTGAACCTTGGACCTCTCGAAGAAGAGCCAAAACCAGAGTCATTGCGCTGTCCCCCAAGGACATATGAATGATATGTTGTTAACCAAGAGGGACCATGATTATGTTCAATAACTAGCAAATATTTAAGGTTCAAAGATAGTATAAAAATATGCTTTTCCTTGTTAACTCTTAGATTAAAATATTTTTTATGTGAATTTTATGGTAATTTTGTATTATAACTTTCTTTTTTATGGATATTGACTCAACTATGTGCTAAGTTTTGAATCAATATTATTTTAATATTTTAGTATATACAGAATAATATATTTTATTTATAATAATATTTTATTGTTAAAGCAAATAGAGATTCCATAGAGGTCACCTCTCAAAATGATAAAAATCATTACACAAGCATCAAAATCAAAGGTCATAAAGCAAGCATCATGCACTACTAGCTTATGCAGAAGCATCTGCGAAACTAAAAGAATAAAAAAATGAAAGGTCTTCCTAGTTGCCAAGGGAAAAGGAAGTGGCACAATTTTCCATCTTCTTCCAACATTGTTTCTCATGGCTGGAAAGGCATAAGTGGAGGTGTTGTTGCTAATTGTAGAGACTAGAAAAGGATCGGATAGGACCTATCCGCAAAGAGTTGGAAAGGATCTTGGATGATTGGCAAAGGATTGGATAAGGTTAGCAAAGAGTTGATAAAGGATCGACAAGAGATCGACAGGGGAGATGGCAAGGATTCGAGATGACCGACCAAGGTTGGCAAGGACCAACAATGGAAGTTTGAGACGTATATTTTTAAACAAAGAAATACAAATAATGTTTTGTTCTATGTATTAGATTTTGCATGTGTTTGTGTGGAGATGTTTGGTTTGCAGTATTTCATTAGACCCCCTCCTCTAGTCTACATCATAATGGTATCAGAGAGGGTGCATATTTTGTGTGAGCATTGAGAATTTTAGTGCCACAACTTTCCATGCTAAAACTTTTGTTAATGTTGTTCCAGAACAAGTTGATGTTTGAGATAATTTTTATCAGAGAAGTTTTCAAATTTGAAGAGTAGAGATTTTTTTGGAATTTTTCGAGACTACATTTTATTTTGAAGAAATTTATTTTGGAAGCAAATTGTTTTCTTCTCTATGCCTCTCTTCAAGAGGAAACCATTTTCTCTTGTGGAGTCATTGACAGATATAAAGCCCAATTATTTGGTGTTTCAAATTTGATCTATGAAGGAAATCTTCAAGGATTATCAAGAATATTTGAAGCATATAAATCACTACCACTAGAAAATAAGGATCTACAAAGTTATGGGGAAGATGAATTTGACTTACGAGGAGGCGCTCACGTCAAAACGTTGTGTAATAGAGAAGGTTCAAAAATTTCCAAAGGAGTTGATTGGACAGGTTGAGGCATCTTGGTCAGCAATTTTTTTTAATTTTATGGACATTGTATCAATAGTAACAGGGAAGCTTAAATTGTACAATTTGTGTGATATTTTAAGATAAAAAAATTATACAAGACGGGAAAAATGGAATATAGTTGCTTCGTTCTAAGATGTTAAAATTTAATAAAGGTTGTTGTGTTTGTTGTTTGTTGTTTGTTGTCTAAGATGTTATGTTGAGTTATTTTTTAGCATTATGTTTTCCTGTTATAAATTCTAAATTGAGGAAGATAAGTGGGTCAAGAGGGGATCACAGAGAAAATATTTTGATAAGGGCTTGGGGAAATTTTTTGAAGAGGATGACTCCAATGAAGAGGAGAGGAGGCACATGAAGAAGAGGAGGAATAAGAAAGAGAAAGAGGAAGAGAGAGCACACACATAGAGAAGCAGAGACAAGGAAGAGAAGAGGAGCCAACATAAATGAGAAGGGCATGAGTTGTAGGGAAGATGTGGTCATAATGTAATATGCCATTAATTTGCACAAGCACCTTCACGGATGTAGTTATAATAAAATGACTCCCAAGGCCATAAAGGAGAACTAAAATTTTACCCAGAAGGCAATGGGTCTCACTGACGTGAGGAATGATGTGAAGTTGAACATGGTTGTGTGGAGCAAGGGCATCCTAAGCGTACCTAGAAGGATCGGGGTTCAAATCTCCAAAAAGCAAAAATCTTGAAGAGGATTCCCAGGAGGAACTCTATTCGCTCATTACTATTGTCAATGTACCCCCGAGGAACTCAATAGTTTGGGTAATAAGGTTATTGAGGAGAACGATTGATAATTGAGTTTATATTTTATTAGAAACTTATATTTTCTCTATTTTTTAGGGATTTGAGGCTATTGTTTTAGAATATCCAAAAATGAAGAGGGTTTATTTGTTTAAAACAAATAAATAAATAATTAAATCATTCTCATGAGCAAGGGCTTATGAAGTATTTCTATTATCTGACGTGTATGATGCAGAAGCATTTGGGAGAATAAAATAATAAAAAAATAGAAGGCCTTCCCAATTGCCAAGCGAAGAGGAAGTGACATAACTTTTCATCTTCCAACATTATTTCTCATGGATGGAAAGGCATAAGTGGGGGTGTTCTTGCTAATTGCAAATACCATAAAAGGACCAAACATAACCACAAGGAGTCAACAAGGATCCAATATGACTGACAAAGGATCGGATAGGGCCGAAAAGGATTCGGTAAGATATCGACAAGGACTGGTAAGGGGTCAATACAAGATCGATAAAATATTGGTAGGGGAGTCAACAATGATTAGGGATGACCATTCAGGGTTGGCAAGGGCCATCAATGGAAGTTTGAGGCATATATTTTTAAACAAATAAATACAAATAGTGTTTTGTTTCATTTACTAGTTTTTGTGTGTGTTTGAGTGGATATGTTTGGGTTGCTACAAGATGTGGTCTTTCATAATACCCCCTCCTCCAGTCTGCATCACTAGCACACCACATAAAGAAACCTTGCCATGAGAAAATAAAAACATTAAGACGCAAGGGTACCAAAACCATGAGCTTTCTATAACATCATTAGATGCCAAAATTTATATACGAGGGATGTGGATCAAGTATGAGCTTCTAGTTAATTAGAAATGGGTAGGAAAATCTACTCTAAATTTGGTTAGTTTGTTAGCAAAAAAATTACCTTTACAATGAATAAGGACTAATTCACCAATTTTAACCATCTAAAATTCTTCCACTGGGGAACAAGCCTCAAACGATTCATTGATTCCTTGAATGCATTCACTATGACCTATGAGTCACCTTCCATAATAAGATCATCAAAGCCTCCTTCTTTAGCTATTTGGATCCCTATAATAAGACTAAGTGCCTTAGCATAATTCCATGTAAACAAGGAGTTTTTATATCCCATTATGGGGGACTTCATATAAAATTAATAAATTGTCTAAACAATTTGCTAGGACTCTCTTACTATAGAAGAATTGATTTTGACAAAGAGGAAAAATATTTATCATATTTTCCAAGAAGAAAAACAAAATATATATTCATAATAGACTGACAAAGTGATAATTACTTCAATATTTTGTATCACTAGAAGAGCCAAAGGATCAATGGGTGAGGTCTAATTATAATTACTATTATTTTTCAATTGGGTATGGTTGTTACCATTCACAGAGCTAGATAATTAATTTTTCATAGATATATCTTGATTAATGTTTGTATATTAGATCAACCAAGTTTTTTTTTTTGTTACATAGAAGAGTTTGTCACAACCACACTATTTTTAGTAACTGAGAAGCACAGAGTTCAAACCATAGGGGTTTCTCCCACCAAACCTATTTCACTTTGTTATTGTTGACCTAGTGTGAAGGGGACCATCAATCGCTCAGAATTTGTACTATCATCATCGGTTTTGTGCTCACTCAAAGGATTTAGATTAGACTACTACCTTTGCAAACAAGCTACCCTCGAGGTTTGAACTTGGGTGTCTTCTTGTAAGTACCTAGCCAGAAAAGCACTTACCAATCCACCTAGTCCTCAAGGGAAAAAGAGTTTATGGTAAAATAGTGTGATTTGAACCAGAGTTGCATGGATTCGCACCATACAAATCACGTACCTCAATTGGTCGTCTCACACCAGATGAACCCTTAGATCAACCAAGTTATCCTTGCAAATCCTGTGATGTGATTACTGAAGAACACAAGCTTATACTAAGAGTGGGGTGAACAGTATAAGATCACTTTTTACTTTTCTTTCTAAATCAATATATGCAATGTATAGATAGCAATATCAACAACAATAATCAAAGCAATGTACAAGACACCACACACAATAGAGACACCACAATTTACGTGGTTCACCCAATGCGAGCTACTCCACGGATAAAATATTTCATTAAAATTTTCTTGATCAATATCTTGGGAATCCTTTCCCTATTACAATGTTTATATCTAAAGGAGACAAAAATCCCCTAAATCAAGTTTGTGGATCTCTATCCATAGGAGAACTCCTCTACTCTAGTTGGTGATCCTCTAGAAGACAACTACCTCCACTGCACTGGCTTGTGGATCTCTCTCCACTGAAGACTCTTGTCCCCACTTAGAAGACCTGTCTTCACTACCCTGGCTAATGGATCTCTATCCATGGGAGAATACCATCCTCTCTGCTCTGTCACCTCCAAAGCTCTGTCTCAAATCTGCACTAAACACAGTCCTTCAGTCTAGCAAAAATCTGTTCAATCTCTATATTTGGTCTGGTACAAACCTGTCCTCAAATCTACACCAAACTTTGCTCTCAAATTTGTACTAAACACAGTCCTTCAATTTAGCACAAATTTATCCTCAATATATATCTTTGATCTGGAACAAATCTATCCTCAAATCTGCACCAAACTCTGATCTCAAATCTACACTAAACACAATCCTTCGGTCTAGCACAAATCTATCCTTTATCTCTATCTTCAAGCCTTAACTCAAGGCTTGAACCAACTCTACTGGATCTGCCCCAAAACTTAACTCAAGGTTTTGAACAAATCAATCAACTCTACTCTCAAGTCTTCTCAAAGACTTGTCTTAAATCTGCCTTGCAAGCTTCCACAAAAGCTCACACTAATCTGTCCACAAGTCCTCTCTAGAACTTGCTCAAATCTGCTCAAAAAGTCCACTCAGAACTTGTCCAAATCTGCTCAACATGTTCACACAGAACTTTTCCAATCTACTCAACAAGTTCACACAGAACTTGTCCAAATCTTCTCAACAAGTTCACACAAAAATTGTCCAATCTGCTCAACAAGTTCACACAAAACTTGTCCAAATCTGCTCAACAAGTCCACACAAAACTTGTCCAATATCATAGAAACATAAATATAATTGTTAGAGACTCAATATGTTCTATACTAATCACAATGCTCAATTACTTTCAATCACTCTCTTAGAAACATAAGGAGAATTGTTAGAGACTCAATATGCTTCAATTTTAGCTCAATGCTCAATCACTTTCACAACTCAATTTAGAATATAGAATAGTTTGTTTTATGGAACTTGAACAATCACTTCACACATCCACTTGACTAGGCTCAACCAAATCTACCCAACCAATCACTCAATGAAACACTCCTTTCTCACAAACCCTAGTCCAGGCATGTAAACACCAACTCAAAATGTTTCCAACAATGCTTAGCAATAAATATCACATGACAATGATACTCATGATCTTTTCAAACCCTAGTTCAAGTTCTTTGCTCAACGACTCACTTCAACAACAATGTTTATAGCAATGATAATCAAACCCTAGTTCAAGTTCTTTGCTCAACCAATCACTTCAAAAACAATGCTTATAAAGCAATATTCACATAGCAATGATACTCAAACCCTAATTCAAGTTCATACAACCAATGGTTTCAACAACAATGCTTATCAAACAAGGTTTAGCAACAATTATTTATTTCAAAAAACCTTGAAGCATTCACTCAACACACTCAATAAGGAAACCCTAATCAAGTCTTTTTCACTCCAAAATTATTTTTCAAAAAACCAACCAATCAAATTAACTATGGAAGAATCTGCTCATACCTTTTTCTTGATGATAAGGAGTAGACCTCATAAATCTGACACAACCATAAAACACTTCTTTTCCAAACTCAAGAAGGTTAGAATACAAAAATCTTATTCCAATATTTTCTTAAAGTTATTTCTTAGACCAAAATATAATCAATGCCTTATTTTTTCCCTTTTTCAATTATACCTAACAAATCATACATAACAAAATACTAGGAAACGCCTTATCAACTCCAATCTTAGAATAGTGACCAACACCCTAATAAATCAACCACTCTTAAAATAATATCCACCACCATAGGATATTAACCACTTTTTATCAAGAAAAAGAAAACAAAAAAAAAAGCAAAGCTCAAGAATAATCTCTAAGAAAATCATTAGGAGAAAATATGAAATGTAGTATTCACAAATTCATTTGACTTGATATTTTGCGATATAAAAGAATAGTCAATCCAATAATACATATTACATAGATAATATTGAATATTAATAAATTGTTGGACACAAATTATTTTTTCCCATCGAGCTTAAATTTGGAGGAAAGGACAAAATCCTCAAGATTTGGATAATTTTGTTCTTATCCCCTCTCTCCCTTACCTCCCACCCAAAAGTAGCAAATAGATTAAAAAAAATTAATTATTGGGTTCAATCTCTATTTGTATTATACCATTGTAGGTTACATATTATTATCCAAGATATAATTTAGGATTCCAAAAGTATCATACCAATAATGGAGTCTAGTCACAAGATATAGTTAAAAAATTCATGTAATAAAAATAATCCATGTTAATTGAAACCATGCAATTAAATAATCTATTTATTAATATCATATATACATCCACTTGTAATTGGAAGCCATTCTATCAATTTATTTATTTATTTTAAAAAAATATAGATGATAAAATAATCACATTATAAAAATAGAACTAATTAAAATATTGTTCATGCATCAGATCTAGGTCTTGTGCATTCATAGGAGCTAAAATTTGCAAAGCTTTTTTTTATCCGCATTTATTTATTTTATCAATTTAGGATTTAAATTTGATCATTTTGTTTTAGTTTCACGATTATCTATGTAAGCCCTACATCCTATTTTATATTCTGGGTGGATTCTTAGGTTGACATCTTAGGGTGTGCTTCCATACCACCTGCCTTTTTTTGTGATCAATGTAACTAATATACAAGGAACTTTTCAATAAAAAATTATTGTTCATGCATAATATATAATATAAATCATGATGACCATCACATGCTAATTGTAGACACCCAAATTTTATTGCAACATCAAGATCTCCAAACTTGCCAACATCTTCATAATCAACCAATCAAGCATCAAAACCAAATCAACTTTCTCTAAGCTCATATCAAGAGCATTTATTGCTCCAAAACCAAAAGTGTTAGGACTAAAGCTATAGAACTAGCAATGCTTATGATCCCTAGTAATGCTTTTGTGCAACTTGAATTTTTATCATTTCTTGTATAAATTGATAAGCAATGATCATCTTGGCAAATGTGTTATGGCATTAGCACTACCAATGCTATCGCCTCTAGTGCTACTGATTGTCAAACACCAAAAAGATAAATATTTATAGCTAAGTACCTTCCAAGACATCCACCAAATATGGATCTAATCACATTAGTCTAATTTTTAGCTCTAATGGAAATCCAAAGCCCAAAATATTCTATTTTCTATCTTCCATCAATTAATTGCATCTTGAGCCCATTTCAAAATATTGTCTTAACCAATCCTATCAACTTCAATTCAATCATCCCCTAAGAAGCCATGGATTTCTATAAACCAACACTTGTGGAGGTCAATTGTTGACCTTTTAAAAGTAACAAAAATCTATCAAAATTCATGGTAATCAATATTCAAGCATGACAAAATTTTATCAAATTTATGTCATGTTATTTTTAATGCAACTAGCTCACAAGATCTCAAGCCCTCAAGCTCCCAATTTCACAAGTTTATAAGCTCTCAAGCATCTCAAGTCCTCAAGCTCTCAAGAATCTCAAGCTCACAAGTTGTCAATCCCTCAAGCTCTTAAGCAACAAGCAAGCTCATCAACTCCATCAACATACAAGTGGACATCAACTGAGGCATCTGAAGCTACAAGCTTACATAGGTTGTTCTCTCTCCCCTTACCTTTTATCACTCATTATCATTTTGTAGCTTTGTGTTCTTTAATTATTACATATATATCAATCTTACTCATTCAAACAATTTATCTATTTGTCATTTAGATTTTCTTATACCCTTAGGTTACATTTTATAAGCAAGCATATTATTTTACTACACCTATTCAAGCCCATACACCCCCTTGGTCGGGACCCTCGTTGCATCCTTTGTCAAAACCATAAAATATCACACCTAAGCATCATTTTTTATATCTTAGGTCAAATCATTGCCAAATTATAAGTTTGATGGTGTTATAACTTTCTATTTTTTACATAGCAAAAATAGAGACAGTCATAGCAACCAAAAGCACTAGTTGTGATATAGTGGTACTTTTGCCACCAAGCACACAATCCCTATTTTTGTCAATATATAGTTTATCATCCAATCTCTAAATAAGGATCTAATGTTGATCAACGAATCCATATACTCTCCTCTATATTAGCAATACCCCTTTGCTACTAATCCATCATTTTTTGTCTATTTTATAGTTGAATAAAATTACCATTAAGAAATAGTAGCATCCATAACACTTC
Source organism: Wollemia nobilis (assembly GCA_028583015.1). Lineage (NCBI taxonomy): Eukaryota > Viridiplantae > Streptophyta > Pinopsida > Araucariales > Araucariaceae > Wollemia > Wollemia nobilis. The sequence continues at coordinate 76,049 of JAQPPZ010007783.1, read as the reverse complement.
TATAGGACTAGAAACTCTTTTGCCAAGAACACTTTTGTATGTTGTAGCACTTTTGTAGAGTTGTAACATTTTTTCCTCTAAGGCAAAAGATAAAAAATTTCAATCCAAATATTTGGTTTCTTGCGTTTAGGTCATATAACTACTTGTTGTCTATATTAGGTCTATTTCTATTTATCCATTAAAGGTAAAAGGGAAAGAAAGAAACTAGTTACCATTAATAGTTAAGGGACCATCTTTAATATTGTAAATCATTTCAGGTAAAATTGTATGTAGTTGCATTAGGCTTGCTTTCTACATAATCATTTTGAACCCTTACTCTTAAAAACAAAAATCATATTTCCTTGATCATCAAAATCAAAAGCATTTTAGTTCATTAGGGTTTGCTTGTTTTATTGATTGATGTATTCATAGCTAGCATAGGACTAGATTACGATTAAATGTATGTGTTCTCTAACTAATCCATTTAAAACTAGACTTAAGCTCATAAACTAGCACTATCATTTAGGTGAGAAAAGAGTCGAAAGCATCACGACAGATCCCTAAGAGGCCCTTTGCAATTTTCCATTCTCCTTTTTCAAAATAATATTACTTTCTTGATTTTTTTATTGGTAGTTATGTTTCCTAATTTAAGAAAGGTTGTAAATCAAACACACATATTTATATTTTTTTATAAATATATTTATATAAACATGAATAAATTTGAACGTTCATATACATTCCTAGTATCAATTTAAATTTTATCTATATTAGTATCTAATGTCTAGGATTACGGTGCAAATTTGGAAGTTCTACAATAAATATGAAATATATGCATTTTTGGTCTATTCCTTTACCATGTTGCAACAACCAACTAGGGGAAGGGGTTTGGTCCACCTTACAACCAACAAGCTCCACACTATCACACACCCATGGCATTGACATTCCAATTGAAGAAATACATTTAATTATTCCTACTCACACAAAATATACATGTTTGCATATCTATTCATGCAAGTTACAAACTATCAAGTCATACAAAGCAATGGTTAAACAATGGATTCATGCACATGTTACAAAATAACAACACTAGCAACAAGGTTATTCAATGAGATCACTAATGCACTGTAATAACTAATATACTCATTATTAAAATCTTATCATTTTTAAATTAAAAATTAAGATCATAAATTTTCAAGTATATGATACAAAAACGTATCTCATTCTACTCCTTTCCTTCAATTGCTCTTCATGTTGCCACCTTAAACAATCAAGATTTCCCCTTTGTGTTGGTACCAAAATCTACAAAATCTTCCAAATGCATAAAATATTGAGTAATCTCCCTCCTCATAAACAACTACCCTTCCTCATTTTTCAACCATTGATCACGGTGAGATTTGCACCTCTTCACCTTCCATATAATCTCCTTGTGAGGGAGAGTTTCCCACCTCCTCTCATTCGTGCAACTCATTTCTAGGGAGAGTTTCACACATCCTCTTCTTCATGCCACTCTAATTCTCATATTTTCATCAACCTATTTCATTCTTACTCTAATTAAATCCTCTTTCTACTTCCTACCATCTTATGATCACTTCTTTTATTAAAAAGTAAATTTGTATTCTTATGTATTAATTTATTACTCTTTCATGTTCAATATTGTTAATTTATTTTACCACTTAGGATTCACATCAAAAGGTATTAACAATTAAATCATGAAACTCATCATCCTATACATTTCCATATTTACAAGGCACATCACACAAGGCACCTGATTAATATCAATTCATTGCATATAATAATTCATAGTCTTGTTCAATAAAGATAGGACCACATGACACAAGTAGGTTGGTAAATTCTAAGTCAAGCATGGGTATAGGTACCTCCCCTAAGGTTGGTCTTTGACCTTGGGGTTATGTTTGAAATCTTATATATATATATATATATATATATATATATATATATATGTATATATATATATATATATACATATATGTATATATATATATATATACATATATGTATATATATATATACATATATGTATATACATATATATGTATACATATATATGTATATACATATATATATATATATATATATATATATATATATATATATATATATATATATATATTAATTGTTATATATATTTATATATATCAATTGTTAAAATCAAATGCTAAATCATATGATCTTGTTGACCATTTTAAAGCAATAAAATTTCTACTTTATCCCATAAACAAAAAATCTAGCATGCTATGAAACTTTATAAATTAAAATTAAATAACATTCCTATAATAACTAAATAATTGTTCATTATATATTTGCATAAACAACATCCACATTAATACATCATCAATTAATTATCAATAACAATACATACTCATACTCTAAGTTCAACTACTATCTAACTACACTATTAAAATAGGTTTATCCAATAAATTATGGATTAAATTCTAATCAAGTGGGGGAGAGAGTGGACATTACATCCTCGTCACCTTTGTTTGAAATTCCTCCTAGAGATTGTGGGTATTTTTTGCACCTACCCATGCTTGATTTCCAGTAGCTATATATTAGGTTTACCTTTTTACAAATAAAACCAGAGATCATCAACAAATTTTGTTTACAATCCTAGAAGCATTGCCAGAAATGGAGTTGAGCTAAAAAGTGATAAGAAGGAAGCCCCTTGAACTTGTTGTATCATCTATACCTGATCAAAACCTAGAACAAATATGAAGGATCGGGTTGATGCAACTATGAGTTCTTGAACATCCATCCTAGTATCGGAGGAGCATAAACGGATTAAAATGGCCAAGTCTGAGGATTATCGAAACAATTGCACTTGGTAAGAGCCCGACGGGGTCCCAAAAGCTTAGCCTTCACCAATATAGGAAAGTGGCCCAATTTAATAGAGCCTAGAACAATTAGGCTCTACTAGAGCTTGGTAGCATCATAAGGACCCAATCAAGAAAATGGTAAAGTTCCAAGAGCACTGGAACATTCATGCTTGATCGAAGCTCGATGGGATCCCAATGTTATGATCCAAAACACAAAAGCTAAAAAAGGAAGAAAAATGCAAAAGAAATAAATCTTGGAGGATACCAGAAGATCCATACCCAACCAAAACCTAGAAAACACTCAAAGACCCAGTGCATGAAGTGACAAAGAGAAGGCTCTGGAAGAATTATACATGGAAAGACCCAGCTATATTTTGAGGACCTGGCTAAGGACCTGACATGATAGAAGATATATTCAATCCAAGAGTAAAGTCACCAGGATATCGATACATGGTTGAAAGTCATTTGAGCAATCAAGAGGTATTTCATAGGTGCGCACACAATCCGACAATCGCTTCCCAACAAGATAAGGTCTCTTTTACCCATGATGTTTGTTGGGCATGATTTTGTATCAAGAGATATCAATGGTAAAATCCATCACATGGACTATAGGGTGACTGAGCAGAGATGGTTAGCAAAAATCAAGGGACCAGATGTAGCCAGCAAGCTAGGCATGACTCAAGAAAATGCAGATCTTGATTAAGTCAACAAGCCACATTCTAGTAGTTGGAGTAGCCATACTTTCAAGCAGCCCTACAAGCTGGTAGAATCTTTGACATAGCAGAAATCCACTTAGAAAGCAATCATGACTTGGCAGGGCTAGCTCATATATATTATAAGATGGCTATAAATACAAGGATGTAAAATGAAAATTGGTCGGCTCTTAGACGTTTACAATTTATATGTCAAACATTTAATTGCATCTTAACACAAAGTGATTGTTGTCTGGCCTCTAGTTCGATTTATTTGCAAAACATCTATGTATTGATGATAGCTTCTTTCTAATTTAAGCATGTTGAATGTTTATGGTATTTTATTCTAAATTCTAGATTTACATTGTACTATTTCACCTATCTGGAATTTGTGGTCTAATAAGATACAGTAGATTAAACTTAAATGTTTTGTAATTGGTTGCAAAACTGGTTGGTCTGTTAGGTAGTTCGTTGTTTAGTTACATAATCATTGGTTTTACATTTGTCTTAATGTTGCTTAATCTACATCATTGTAAGTTTTGTCTTTAGCTTCCTTTATTTCTTTTAGCACCCTTTTACCCTGCATTTAGGCATAGTTATTCAGGACTTCAAGGAACTGACCTCCTTCAAAGATTGACGTTTCCAGTTGTCACAAGCTCCCCGATAATTCAATGTCGGTAAAGGTTTGTGGGCACACAAACCTTTCCATTAGATAGATTCTTCGACCAATAGTTTTTTGCATGCCTAGTGGGACCGAAAGGTCCTTTATTTGGATAATATAAGGATTGGTGATATCCTTTATTATCAGATCTCATAAAAATCACCTGGCGATTTCGATCAAATCTAAAAATTTACATCATATGACCAGTTGCCTTTTAGATCTAAATAGAACTTGGTGATGCTCTATTTTGGTCGATAATCTCAATCACCTGACAAATCACCTATAGATTGAACCTGAATATTATGATCAGTTGCCTTTGAAGTACGTAAAATAAGGTGACTCTATCAAAAATCAATCAAGGTTCATGGTTGGTTTCCCTTCTGCATCGTTATTAAAGATCTATCTTTTGGAGGATTCAAGGTTTGATGAGTAGCCTTGACCTCACTAGTAGAGAAGTTATGCTCATTGAATGATTTCTAGGACCCAAGTTCTACAATGGCCTAGTGCGAGTGTCCCTATTGTAATTACACTAACGCTTTGAATGTTCAAAATCATGATATTCCCAAAATTGTCTTGAAGTTCCTGCCAAGCTTTTATGGGAAAAATAATACTACATTGGAACATTGTCAAGATATTGCTAACATGGAAATGATTTATAATGCCATGCATGAACATGTAGTTCTTAGACTCCTTGTTATCTCTCTTAAGAGAAAAGTCTTTCTATGGTAAAAATCCTTGGTGTATGGGAGTATTTGTACATGGGCCGATATAGCAGAAGGACTTATCAATATGTTTGATGATTCAGGGAACCCCTGCTTGATGCTCAATAAATTTTCACTCATCATACGTGATCCTCAAGAAAATATCATTGACTTCAACATCCATTTCAAGATATAAGTCTCCCTTAATAATTTTGGCCTTCTCCTCCTCAGGCCTACTTATACTACATCTAGGATTTTCATCATGATATAAGTCTTTTGATTCAACAATCCAGAGAAAAGAGGTTTCTAAAAATTTACAAGGAGGTTGTACGAATTGTTAATCTAGATGGGAAAATTACCCCTCAAAAATATCCCTTCTTCGTGGCAAGCCCAGTCACAACCACTCCCTGAAGCATCTACATAAAGCTTTGCCCAAAAAATATAGAATTCTTTCCCCATCGATTCTTATAAAAACAAATCTCTAGCAGAATGGGATATGGCAGGAACTTGAAAACTTGCAGATCAAGATAAAGGCCAGATAGACTTTACTCATGAGAAAAATACCAACACATTAGTTTCTCCTCAGATGACATAGAACATGAATTACTAGGGACTAGCACCTTCCCAGTTCTCCTTGTTATTAGATTCCCACGAAAGCTAACAAAGGTTGATTAGAAGCAAGAGGTCATTATTCTTAGTTGGAAGTCCTAGGCAAGAAGAGGGAGGGTCGACACTCTTTAATAATATACCCAAGAGATATCCTCTTTAGTCGATTAAGTTCTAGGATCATTTTAGCTGTGATGAAGAACAATCAACATTGACATCCCAACCCGTGTCATGTGACACGTTCTCTGCCACAACACACTTTGGAGAGCCAACTATAACTTTTCAAACCCCATGGCAATTAATGTATGACAGTCATAATGGTTGGATAGTAAATCAGATCATGATGGGAACAAATCAAGACATGACATGGACCTCAATCATGATGAGCTAAATTGGGACCCAATCGATTCAAACACCAAAGATAATCGTATGGATGTATGTCATTTCTTTATTGAAATATGAGTCTCAAAGTGCAATTGCAGCTAAGTGATCCCGTGGTGAATGACAATGAGCAAAAAAATCCTTTTTGGATTGCATCAAGAAAAATGTCCATGACAAGATGGGCAAATGTCATTGGCATTTTGCCCATTCTTGAAATCATGATGGGGCTTCAAAGAGTGTGTAAATTGGGATGCAATTTGTGGGGGTGTCCCATGAAGTGAGTGAATTCTCTTTACTTTCTCCTAAGTTAACCCTACAATTGCCTTCCCCTTTGGTGTTTTTACTTTTTTACTTTTAGTGAGAGCAACCATACTTCTGAGCAGCCCTACAAGCTGGTAGAATACTTGACATAGCAATAATCCACTCATAAAGCAATCATGACTTGATATTGTAATGTGCCTATAAATACAAGGATGTAAAATGAAAATTGGTCAGCTCTTAGGTGTTTACAATTCATATGTAAAATATAATATTTCATATTAATACAAAGTGACTGTTTTCTGGCCTCTGGTTCGATTTATTTGTGGAACATGTATGTATTGATGATCACTTCTTTCTAATTTAAGCATGTTGAATGTTTATGGTGTTTTATTATGAATCCTGGATTTGTGTTGTACTCATTCACCTATCTAGAATTTGTGGTCTGATAAGATATAGTAGATTAAAATTAAATGTTTTGTAATTGGTTGCAAAACTGGTTGGTCTATTAGGTAGTTGGTTGTTTAGTTGCATAATCCTTGGTTTTACATTTGTCTTGATGTTTCTTAATCTGCACCATTGTAAGTTCTGGATTTAGCTTCCTTTATTTATTTCAGCACCCTTTGCCCCTGCATTTGGACATAGTTAGCCAAGACTTCAAGGAACCAACCTCCTTCAGAGATTAACCGTTGTAGTTTTCACAAGCTCCCCAGTCATTCAATTTTGGTCAAAGTTTGTGGGTGAACAAAGCTTTCCATTAGATATATTCTCCAACCAACAAAATTTTATTCTAGGAGGAGGATCTAGATTATCATGGGTTAGTTGGTAGGGTTTAAGCTCATTTTTTAAAGTAATAATATCAAGGCTTGCTAACACATTATGATGACCATGATATGATTATCAAGATACAAATATGATGTTTTGATCTTTATTTGAAATAAAATATTAGGGTAATAGGAACCTCTCAAATGTGATGACATCCCTGAGTTGCATGACCTATAATTAAAACCCTCTATCTTGAAAGATTTATGCCAACTCAACTATCCCTATACATTCAAGTTTGATCTTACATTAATGCTATTTGATATTAAAAAATATGATTTCTCTTTGGTACAATATATAAAAGAGTGCTTTTACAACATAATATATTGTATTCATACAAAATAAAATTATTAACTATTCATGGCTCTTTGGTACCACGTTGGCTACACTTCTACTTTCTCTTTTTATAAAAAAATGCATTCCTTATTGTCTACCATTTTATAGGTTAAACTTGTCTAAATTGTAAAATTTAGAAGGACCATAAGGACAATATTCGTACACCTTTTGCAATATGTCATAAAAACTCATCATAGTGGATGGATGCAAATTCATGGATCTATCTCTATCCAATCCTTTAATAGTCCTTAAACTCAATTATGGATGCGTATTTTCAAAACCAACCCACCATGGCTTGCTAGGAATATAATATTTGAACAAAAGCCTTTTGTGGGATGATTTCAAACCCATCCATCAATTTTATCATCTCATAGCACAAACTAAATATATTAAGTATAACTTTATAAATGTTAGGATCAATATCTTATCTTATATATCAATTACTAGACTCTACTCAACTAGTGGCTCCTCTCCCTTACATCCTCCATAACCACTCTAAAAAAATCAAAAAATATATTCCTAAAATTTGTAGGTGGAGACACTTTAAACCCTAGCCATCATTACCTTTTGTCCTTCAAATAAAATTTGTAAGACTGCATTCGCTCAATATACAATCACAATAAAAAAGTAAAAAATAGGGCAAATAGAGGGTCTCTTTGCTCATTTGTATCAAGTGCCTCCTTCATAGCCAAATAAGTAATTTACAATAGAATGAGGCTATGGACTATCCTCTCTTGATTACTAAATACATAACTAATTAAGTGAATAAATGAATTAGGAGGGACCCCAACAACTGAGGTACATCACCTGTCTCAATGATTGTTTCAACTACTTTAGCTTCTACTTCTTTGTCTGTATTTTCCTACTACTCACCCCATCATTCTTATGATCAACTTGGGCTTGGACATTAATTAGGGAGAATGTTTGAATTGTTGCAAAAGAAATAACATTAACATTAGAAAATTTAGCTATAAAATTGTGAACATGATTCAAATTGATGCCTTTGAATTCCTCTTAAAACTTGGATCAAACCCACATTCACAATGATAATAGCCTTTGAATTCATTTTTAATATGTTACAAATTTGATTAAATCTATGCATTATGTGACCGAGTATAAGGAGATGAAGGTGAGAGATAATAGAAAAGAGAAAACCAAAGGAAGTGAATACCATTGGTGATAAGCACTTTCCAACATGGTAGGAAATGGAATTCTAGTTGTTTGGCATTCCTACCATGGGTGCCAACTGATGCAAGAGCATCCATGTGGAAACCAGATAAGTGATGCCAACTAGAAATTCCATGCAGAAGATTGGATAAGAATGATTAACATGAAACTAGCAGTTCAACTATTTGGAGTAGCTGGACAATCATTGTTTTTAGGGAAAATTAGGAGTTCAACCAACATGCATAGCTAGAGAGTCATTGTTCTTATGCTTATAAATAAAGAGGAGAAATGAAGAGCATGAGGGGGGGAAGAGAAGGAGAGCATCAAAAGAAAATATAGAAGTGGCTTCCTTGTGTGAGATCTATGTGCCTCGTAGACATTATATATAGTGACATCATCACATATGCAATGATTAATAAAAATCCTTATTTTCCTTAGTGTGTTGGGATCTTGTTGTGCAAATTTGGTATGCATTCAAGATTATTGTGTTGCAGGTTTTGCTAATGATTATTGTAGGTGGATGCAGTTAGGAAGTGTTGGTCCAAAATATGCCTAAGGTAAATTGTGTGCCCAAGACTTGGTCAAAATTGAATGATCGATCGAGCTGCAAGGCTCAACTAGGTCAATATCCAAAGAAGGTTGGCTCTTGTAAGGTTCTAACTAGCTAAAACTATGGTGGGGAAAAGGGTGCAGAAATAAATAAATGCAACTGAAGCTAGAACTTAAGATGATACATATTAAGCAACATCAAGAAGTGCATGAAGATCATGAAAAAGAACAAACATTTAAACCTCCTAACAAACCAGCCAATTTTATAAGATGTAGAATAATATATTTTAATCAATTTTTAATCCAACAAATTGTTTTTTCTAGGACTAGATAACAAGCATACACAAAAATCCAGGAAGCAAAATTAATGCCATACACATCATCTAGCTAAAACAAAAATATTCATCCACTCATACATACATATTCTACAAAATGGTGAACCAAAGGCCAAACAGAAGTTTGAGTTGTATTGCTATCTTCAAAAAATCTTCATACATGCAACTTGTAAATGCCTAAGAGTCGACCCTTTCACAAGAGGCCATTGCTCTTATTTATAATTTTTCCTATGGTTCAATATTTCCAATTTACAAAAGTGCTTTATTTTAAAAATTGTTACAACAAAATGTCAGATGACCAGGTTGGCAAGGACACCATGCAGAATCATTGATCTAAGCTAGGACAACATGCTTGATTTATGGTTGCTAATCAACTATTTTTTGCAAGTGGAAAAGTAGTGGATATGAGCTTAAATTTGGTCCATTCTTTATTCTTGAAATCATCTATCACCATTGATCTGTAATAGATGTTGGTAGGCTAAAACTCTTTTGAAGATTCAACTCTCTACAAGTGGTCGCGGTTGCATCATAGCGACATGACGTGATGCCACATCCCTTTTCATGTCTTTGGGCTTCCCAAGATTTTGTGACCATGATGTGAAAACATGTTGTGATGTCACACTCTTTCTTGCTTTGAAGCCCTTTCTAGTCTTTGCAATCATGATATGGAGAAATGTCATGGCGTCGCACCTTTATTTCGCCCTTAGTACTTTTGGAGTTTCTATGGTTGCGACATGGAAATATGTCATGATGTCATGATACTTTTCACCCGTTGAGCTTCCCAGGCCTTAGCGACCATGATGGGAAGACATGTCACGATGTCGTGCCCTATTTTTTCCTTAAGATATTTTTAAGACTTCATGACCGCAACATGGAAACAAGCCGCGACATCATGTTACTTTTTTATCTTAAGCTTTTCCAAGCCTCTATGACCATGATGAAGCGACAAGCCACAATTTCACGATGTCTTTCTTCCTTCAAGTATCTCGAGCCTTGGCAACCATGACATGGAGATATGTCATGACATCGCACCTTGTTTTGGACTTAGAACTTCCCAGTATTTTCTAATCGTGACATTGAAACATGTCGTGATGTCGTGCCTAATTTCATCCTTATGCAAAACTTTAAAAATTTTAAAATTTTATCACCTTATTTCTCCTAATGTAGTCATTTTGACCTACAAGAAGCACTTACAATCATCTACAAAATTTCAATGAAGATGATATTGTCATGGCAAAGTATGTCATCCAGAAGAGTTATTGTCGTATGAGGTTGTCATCCTGGAGAAGTGTCATCTGTATATTTTGATTGCTTTTTAATTTTGGAGTTGCTACCTGGTGAAGTGGTAGATCGTGGGTTTCCCATCCTTAGAGAGAAACTATAATCTAAGAGATTACCCCTTACCCCTTATCATGTTTCCAACTAAAAATATTTATTGTTTGTATGCCATCAAGAAAAAGTGCCACTAGGGAAGTGTGTGTCAATAGGGGAAGTGTCATCGAAGAAGTGCATGCCACCAAGGGTACTGCTATCAAACTATTGCCATCATCATTGGATATTATCATCATAAATTTTCTTGTTGATTTACCATTGTCATCATGAACCTATTGACTAAGGATGTTGTCCAAGAGAGTGTCATATAGGCAATTGTGTCGTCTAGCTAGTTATGCAAGTTGTGTCATATGAGAGGGGAAAGGAGATTATCATCTAAGTTAGGTTCTTATGATAGTTTTTGTATGAAAATATTGTTATCCACCATTTGCATTGAAAACAAATTACCCCCACCTTGCCATTGCATCATTTTGGTATCAGAGCTAGAAGATCTTTGAGGATTGAACAATGGCACAATGGGGAAGAAGAAGACCATGAGGCCCTTGAGCCATAAATATAGCTAAGGTGCTAAGAGGAATTACTTCTTGATTTGATGCAATCAAAATTACCCAAAGTTGGCGTATTAAAATAGAAGGTGTGAGTGATAGTAAAGAGGAGACTTATCATGTAGAAGCTCAATATGAAGAGCGAGAGGAAGATCTAGAAGAATGATTTATCTAAGAAATTTAAAATATGGGTTGAAAGTCGAAGATACAAACTTCGTCATACAATGGAAGCTTGAATCTAGAGGAGCTCATAGACTGGACTACTAAAATGGAGATGTATTTTGATTTTGACTCAATAGAATACCCCAAAAGGGTGAAATTTTCCTATAAAAGCTGAAAGGATATGCATCCTTATGATGAGACCATATTCAAACTAAAATATGAAGAAAAGGAAAGGAGAGTATTAAGACATGGGAGAAAATGGTCACCAAGATGAAAGCCAAATTCCTGTCGTTAGACTACCAATTGGGAATTTTTAGAAAATTGTAGAACTTAAGACAAAAGGATATGAGTGTGAAGGATTACACGGAGGAATTTTATAGGCTTACCATTCAGGTTAGTCATGTGGAAGATGATGAGGAGAAGGTTTCAAATTATGTAAATGGGCTGCAATTGTTCATAAAATATGAAGTTTACATGATGAGAATGAGGATGGTTGAAGAGGCATACCAGTATGCACTCAAGGTAGAGGAATAATTGTTGTGTAGACAACAAAATAATATGAGAGGAAGAGGGAGATCCTCAAGGGAGATAAAAATCAAGCAATGGTAGTGGGCAACATTTGCAAGAAGGAGAAGTTGGTACTTCTCAAAGTGATTTCAACCAAAGTACCAAGGAAAAGGGTGAATCATCAAGAGGACAAGGTGGATTTGGTAGAGGTAGAGGTCATGGTTTTGTTGGCAAGTGTTATAGATGTTTTAAAAAAGAAAATAGGGTATTTTAGTTTCCTCAAGTACAACAAATTAGCGAAGGTGGAAGGGAAGCCCATAGTCAAATTGTACAAGCGAATGAAGAGAATATTGCTTTACAAAAGCACATGGAAGAACCAAAACAAGGATAATCCCTTATGATAGAAAGGGTATTGTTGAAACCAACAAAGTAGATGCATTAACTTGAGCAAATAAGGAGCTTGTTCAGAATGATTTACAATTATGGAGGAAAATGTTACAAGGTGATTGTGGACAATGGGAGTATGGATAATCTAGTGTCTATAGAGATGGTAGAAAAGCTTGGGTTGAAGAGGATAGAGCACCCCAATCTGTACAAGATCTCTTGGTTGCAAAGGGGACACCATATTTTAGTCAGTGGACAATGTCAAGTGAAATTTCAAATTGGATCTTATGAGGATGAGGTCATGTGTGATATTATGCCTATGGACGCTTGTCATGTCTTGTTGGGAAGACCATGACAATTTGACAGAAGAGTAGTACATGATGGTAGGGAGAACATCTACACTATTGAGAAAGAAGACAAGAGGTACACATTAAGTCCATTTAAGGACAAAGGAAAAGAGGTGGATAATAGTCCTACAGTGTGCCTAAATACAAATAAACAATTCTTGAAGACCTATAAGACCAAGTTGAAGGGAGAAGAACCAATGGAGGAAGGGATGGACACATGCAAGAGGATAAGCATAGAGGAGTAGTTGACCCAGGATATCAGTAGTAGTGACAATGAAGATAATGGTGCAATGAATCCTACAACAAATAAGGGGAAAGAGGTAAAAATAAAGGGTAAAGAGATAGTGGTGGAAGATGAACCTCATCAAGTCATTATTGGCCATGACAAAGGCCATATTGCCATAGTTGATAGTGATAATGGTACTGCAAGGTATGGTGAAGGACATTATGATAGAAATGACATAGATCAAAGTGGTGATGAAGAGTTTGTGTGCTTTGAAAAGCACACAAAAGGCATTGGATCCAAGTTGCAGATGAGAAGAAGGGGTACAATGGTAAGGGATTGGGAAAATATGGGCAAGTATGAAAATATCCATAATACCATAATTAAGGCCAAGGAATGAAGGTCTTGGGTATGCAGGTCCAATAGGAAGCAATGGGACTAAATTTTTGAGAGGTGAGAGCACTATGAGGAATGAAGGTTTAAGAATGGATTGTTGCACTCAATGTGGAAGAGTTGGACATGTTGCAACTAGGTGTTGGAACCTACATCCTTGTGAGAGTTGTGGAGGGGGGGTTCTGGGGGGGGGGCCAAAGCTTCCTTTGTGAGATGTGCATGTTTCAAAAATATTGTATGTAGTGGCATCATTGCATATGCAATGATCAATAAAACTAATTATTTTCCTTAGTGTGTTGGAATCTTGTTGTGCAAATATTGTATGGATTAAAGATAGTTGTGTTGTAGGTTACATTAAATATTATTGCAGGTTGACAGAGTTAGGAAGTGCGGACAATCGCTACAAATTTATCGATAAAGACAAAGCCATCATGGCAAAGGGTGTCGTTCAAAAGAGTTATTGTTGTATGAGCTTGTCATCTTGGAGAAGTGTCATTTGTATATTTTGATTGATTTTTTATTTTGGAGTTGATGCCTAGTGAAGTGGTAGATAGTGGCTTGCCCATCCTTAGAGAGAAACTATCATCTAAGAAATTACCCCTTACCCCTTCTCGTCTTGCCAAATATTTATCGTCTACATATCGTTAAGGGAAAGTGTTGTTAAGAAAGTGCATGTCAATAGGGGAAGTGTTATTGTAGAAGTGCATGTTGTTAAGGGTACTATCATTGAAGTATTATTGTCATAGTCAAATATTATTGTCATAAATTTTTCTACTAACTTGCCATTGTCATTGCCATCAACAGGATGCTATCATGAACCTGTTGACTAAGGATGTCATCCAAGAGAGTGTCATCTAAGAGGGGAAAGGAGGTTGTTCTCTAAGTCAGGTCTTTATGATAGTTGCCATCTAAAAATATTGTTATCCATGTCATGACCCTCCCTTGGCAAACTTATTTATATGATAGACATAAGAACTGATATGTTACCTTATTGATGGATGTTTGAATATTTCATGTTTAGTTTCTTTGTATATATCTATTTTATGAAAGAATATCATGTTGCTAATGGATTTGCATGTTTGCAAGAATAGGTTTTCTCATGGGTGGAAGAAATAATTAACCACCAAGAACCGGATGCCATAAGAAAGGGAAATGATGTGATGATTTATTCATCGAAATGACTCAGATCAACATGGATGAATGATCTTTTCATGTAGTTGCATATCATGATCTGCATGAGGAAAATATATCAAGTTTTGGGTGAAACTTATTTGTTGCTTGATAATCTTCCTTTAGATGAGATTGTGTTTGATATAAAGTGATTCATTGCAAAGAAGAGTCAATGCTTGCTTTTATTGTTTTTGTTCTAAAAAATATATAGAAAAGAATAGAATTTATAAGAGAGTTATATTTTATTTGACATTATTGGTTTAGCATTTAAAAGGAAGGTTTTATTAGGCTTTCTTGAATTCAATTCAGAGTAAGAATTCATATTATTATTTTTATTAATGATTCTTGTTTCTTCCATTTACCTTAGAAAAGAAAAGTACATCCTTGAAGGAAAGGCTTGTTGTATGGAAATCTAATGATCCCATGTTTGATTATTTGAAATACAACTTAGCTTTATGAGGAGTTTGATGCTATGCTTGCAATAAAAAAATATATTTAAGTCTCTTACTAAGACTAAGGTGAGGACTTTTGAATATGCAATAACATTACCTTATGGTTGGACATGCTCCATCATGCTTCGGATGGGGAAGACGTACATTGTGGAAGTTAGGGATACCACACAACTCATAATCATACCCTAGTCAAATCGGATCATGGGGAAAACAAAAAAATATGGTACCTTTTCTTGGGAGAAGGGTGTAGTGAATAGCACAAGATAGAGAGAGATGTTAATGGAGGGGAGGAAAAATGAAGCTAGCTGATCAGAAGCTAACTAGTTACCTAAAAATCATATTGTAGTCTCACTGTGATTTCTAGGTAGACTCCAAGAACTTGTTTCATGGGTTTGGCTTGAAGTATTGCTCTTTTCTTTAAATCTTAGTTTGTCTTGATGTATATCATTGGTTGTATATTTTGGTTTGGTTTGTAAACTATTCATCTGATCAAAAAAATAGAAGGGATTATGATTGGTTCCCACATTATTTAGCTTATTGTGTGTTTGATATGTTGAATGGTTTGGATACATGCTCTTTCATCAGGAATACATCCTGGAGTAATTTCTCCATAACCCTCTTGATTGTTTATCTTTGGGAATCCATGATTTAACGTACTTCTCTCCTAAAAGTGAATTGAAAGGGGTAGAATACTACAAAGTTTATGGCTTTTGTGTGTAACTGGATGATAATATTGAAACTTTAGGAATAATATTACTCGGTTTGATTGTCGTTATATTTATTGTAAAATCCTTCTTGCTATATTTATTATCGAGGGGATGGCTATAGCTTTTTTATACTGAAGCTTGTCATTGCTATGTTGAGAACAAAATGCAGTGAGCTTACTTTTCTTTACAATGAATGTTTAAAGTGTTGTTATCCATTTTATATTATTTTCCTTAGAAGTGAATACAATAAACACAATATGTTTTCTATTGTATGGAGAATGTAGGCGTAGGTGGTCTTGTGTTACTAGTTTAACTTAAAATGTACTTCCATTCAGAATGACATTGGGTTCTTGATTGACGTCATAGACAAAGCATGAAGCTCGAGAAAGAGCTTGTGAACATCTGAATGGGGTAATAGCAACCTGTACGTTCACTGTTACCATTAATAAGTCTTTCTTATTGCTTGGTTTCTTCATTTTGAGATTTCACTCTGGTGAAAAATAGATTGGAACATTTCCTATGTTTCAATCAAATATTGAAGATATAAACTATACAAGGTGTAACACAGAAGGTCCTTTCAGAATGAAGCAACTTCCATAATAGTTAAAATGGCTCCTCTTTTGCACGATTAAATAATATTGCATATAAGCATCAGGGATTGTCGTAGTTGTCTTACCATCATAAAATATCCTTGAGTCTTTAAGATGTGCTTTCCTTATAGACGAAGTAAGAGAAGAGCCTTACAAAAATTGTAATAGAGCATCATGAATACTTTCCTTATGAAAATGATTGTTATAAGATTGTGTTCTTCCAAAGGTTTGCTTGTGTGATTTAATTTAAATAAACGTAAGTGGATGTCATTTTCTAGATCTTTTGTGAAGGGATTATGGGGTTCTGTAAAGATTAAAATATGCTTGTGCTTCTTTTAAAGAGTTTGTGAGGTGCGAAGCCCACTATTTACGAAGGGAAAGATGTGGTTTCCTTTGGAATTATAACCCTTTTATTAAGTAGAGAGCATGCTTATAATTGTGGTTTATTAAAGAACATAATGGAACATGTTTTGGTTTACTTTGTTTTATTGCTTGGAATGAAAATAAAAGAAATGCATTTAGGAATGCACACTCATGCTAGAAGTCATTTTCGATCCCTTATCTTATCTTCTTCTCGGTTGGTTAAAAGAACCCAAATATGGTGGGGTCTACGAGGCACATGAGCTAGAAATAGAAGAAAGAGTTTTCTGTTGTCAAACTTGTAGTCCATGTCTGAAATGGACTTTGTAAGCATTGAATAATCATTTGTATATAGGATACTTGGGATGTATCCTTTGTATTAAACATTGTTATTTAGTTCTCTTGTAAATAGAGAGATATTCTAAAAACATACATATATCTAGTTGTTTATTTCTATGTTGAAAATATAACAATGTTGATCATTTAAATATGAGCCAACAAGGTGGTTTATTATGATTAAAATTGAATTAATGCTATGGTTTTATACTTTTATTATAGGCAATAAAATTGAAGAAAGTGGTCTTTTACATTGGTTATGTATGAATAATGTTGTAACACCAATGGGATATAATATTAGTGATGAGTTGTTAGGACAAATGGATTATGGTGAATAATTATTGCACTTATTCTATTAAATCTTTGTATGAGAGTAGATCTTAAATATGCTAAATGGGTTTATGATGGTTTGTTTACTATGAAACCTAAAGTTGAACAAGATAGAAAAGGCTCGTAATCCAAGAGGGATTTCAATACTTATGGTTTCTTTGGATTGGAATAAAATTCTAGGTAAGGATTGAACCTAGACTTCCTTATAGAATAAACTTATGTATACATTGTCCTAAAGTAGAATTTAGTTACATAATTCTTTAGAGGACATACAATGAGCACTTCTCAGTGATGGATCACTTAAAGGGATTTACATTAGTATAGGTTACTACTTAAAGGAAGTCAAGGAAGATCTAACAGATGAATGTCTTGTTTGGAATAATTCATTTCATGAAAAATCCTAGTAGAGAGGAAAAGAGTTTTAATGAAATCTTATCCACGAAAAAAATTTAGTGTGAGACCTAGTGATGAAAAGGCTAGTTCATCGTGGAGATCTATGCTTTGAGAATTATGTAATGTCGATTGGAGATATATCTTTTTATAGGCTCCTTCTTGATGGGGTGTCATTGGCTAACTATCAAGCTTGTCCTCCTTTACTTCAACTCTCTCTTTGCCAATTCATGAGAAAAGGTATTTCCAATGTGACTAGGTTATCAAACATCCTAATTAATTGCTTTAATCCTCCCATATTAACCATGTGATATGTTCAATGTATTTTTCAAGACTTTATTACATTACTTACTTGGTCTATGGCCTTATTATTTTTTGTTGTAATAAAATTTATTTACATGCCACCTATGTACAAAAAATTATGGTGTGTTTTCCCATGCCAACATTGTTAAGCTTTGCTTCTTCATCGAGCAATGTCCCAACCATATAGTGCCATATTTTTTCTTTTCTCACTGATTAGTGCTTTAGAACATGTGGCTTGTTTTGGTAAAGAGTTGTCATCAGGTCAGCTTTGAACAAAAGTGAGTCTTAAAGCTTATCCGATGCATGGCATCGGGACTTAGTGTAGATAATTTTTCTTTAGCATATGATTCGGCCACCTTTCCTATATGTTTTGGTCTATGTGCCAAATATACATCCTGTATTCGTAGAGTTCTTAGACATATGAGCATCATTGCCCTGGGATCCAACATAGAATATTTCTTAGTCGTGTGCACTTTTTTGCTAGTTGTCCTAGATTCTTTAGTTGTGTTTGTTGGAACATGTGACTTGCCATACCTCAAGATTGATTATAGTTAGCCTCTAGATTTTGCAGATTTTTCCAATTTTGACAAAATTATCATTTTAAAATTAGCCATGGAAAACTTATTCAACATCAACTTTGCCTTGCTGCCTAGCCAATATTTTATCTCCATGTGTAGATATTCCAAAATAATTTGCTCCTCATACCTCTCCATGTGATAAGGGTTGAGATTTTCACTATGAATCTAGACTCTCTTGTACATAAGGGATAATCATATGAGTATGACCTGGTGCCAAGTGTCCCTCAAACTGATCCAAGAATTCCTTTGACAAATATATCCCAAATAATGGTAGCAAATCAACCACTATTACATCTTGAATTATTGCTAGGTCCAACAATTTGTGTAGCAATATTGGAACACTTTTTACTACACCCACTACTGGGACCGATTTTTTATTGAAATATAGCATACCAAAATCAACCTCAACATATTTCAAATTCATTGCATCATAGACCACATAAGATGTCACTACAAAAGCAACTCTCGGGTCTAATATGCAATTGTATAATACCCAACCTTTCACACATAAGGAAAAATAAAAGGATCAATTTAGTCTTACCATGTTGAGGGATGGTCGACTATGTACCATCTTGAAACTTGGGAAGGTTATTTTGCTAGTTGTTGAGCTCTTCAAAGCTACTTCAACCAAATCCACATGTCTAGGAACTAGAAAGGTCTCTTTTAATTTCTTCACTTCTTTCACAATGTTGTTTTTAGGCTCATCCAATAGTACAATATCCCTTTGAACAAATTGTTTTAATTGTTTTTTATATCATTCAATTGCCTCTTCCCTTTGTTTCCTTGTTATAGTCGGGTAGTATATCTTTCGGTAGGCTTGCATCCTCTATTGATATATTTGGGATGTTTTTGGGTTGACTTACTTTACAAATAATTTTGGCTTCTGCCTCTTGTGTCACTCCCTTTGTAGGTACATTTATGCTTCCCACCCTTCCATCTCAATTTGTACCCTAATTTACTTTATTTTTTGCTTCATAATTCCTAGGTTTCCAATATTTAGGGTATATGATGGCATGTAAGCATGATTGGATACTACTATTAGATTGACCAAATCAGGTGTGAAGGGTTCCTTAGCTATAAAATATTAATTTGGATCCATCACTTAGGCCACTAACTGTTATGCTTTGCAGACTATGATTTGTTGAAAATGAGATTGATATTCTCAGTAGGAATTACCATTGTAATGACTATCAAATGGTGGATATTTGTATCTATCTAGAGTGGTGAATGCTTTCTATTATGATCCTTCAGCTATAGAAAAATATTTTCCATCAACCTCACTAATCAACATCATTTGATCTTCTAAGGCAAAAGATTCCCCTTGAAGGTATTCTTCAAATCATATCTCAGTTTTCTACTGCTTCACAATTTTGAGCTCATTTGTCAAGTGTTGAATCACAACTTTTAGTTCTTGTATCGTATGAGATTCTAGGGTGTGCATGGTGGGTACAGTTCTTGTCAAGAAATGAGATGAAGGATATAATCTAGACCATGTGTCTGGTGAAGGGAAATGTAGTACTAGAAAGGAATCTTGTGGGTTTTCTTGATAAATCTAAGGTATATCTAGCATGGTTATTCTAAGAGGGAGATTTTTGACTGAGATTAACACATTGTCCACTATGGTTGCAACCTAAAATATATGTGGTAACCTTTTCTCATTAAATTTTCTAATTTGAAGGCTTAAGTTTGGGGTGAATGCATGAAGATAATAAATATAGGCTTGGGCATGTGAGCCTTATTTCTTAAGGTATTCTTCTCTAGGTTCTCTTAAACCAGATATTGAAATAAGTGATACTCTCCTGAGGCTTCCTATGAATAAAGAAAATTTGAGTGAACAGTAAGAAGGGATCTCCTAGATCATTAATCTCTAATATGAGGGGTTCACCTAGGCTAACCCAAGTTCTAATGTTGTTGCCTTTTAGTGACTAAAACCATGTCAACACTTTTTCCTTAAAAGAAAGTGCAAGAAGCCTCACCATTACATCCTCATGGGTAATATTACAAATGGAAACCAGAGCAATGATACCTTTGCAATGCTCATAAATCATATTTTTGCTACCATCATAAGAGGATAAAATCTTCTATTTGACCTAAGGAATATTATGGTGATCCGATAGGTTTAGGGGTTTGACACTATTCTAGGTTAGATACCCCAACCATGGCTTCAAGAGTGATATATTACGATGCCATTGGAACCAATGATTTGCTTAATATCTAGTGAGATACCTTGACCTCTAGTCTTCTTATTTTGTAATTTTAGATCTCTTTTACCAATGGAGTTGCCAACCTCAGATCCTTCAATCAGTGGAGTCGCCAAGTGAATATGTATTCTTCGCTTGTGAGGTCAATACTATGCACTAGAATATTTAGTCCTTAGGAAAAATGAGACAAATATTAAACAATTTGTCCCATCAAGTGTGCCTGAAGCTCTTGGACCAAAGTATATGTAGTCTATAAAATGTACCCTAAACTCTAGTCAGTATTGGATGACGATGATTTCTCATAAGCTCAACCTCTAGAGAAGGTTGATTCCTTATGGTTATGGTAAAATTAAAACAATAGTTAAGATTAAAGAAATAAAGGAAAGGGTTAGAAAGGAGAGAGGATTTAAAGAATGATTAAAAAATGGATAGAGTATAGCTAAAAAAAAATGAAATATATTATAACACTATCTTTAAAAAAATTAAAGCAAAGCTTATTAGAACAACCAATAATAAAAGTATTATAGAGTTCATTAAGCTTAGTTTTTTTTTTACATGGTGGAATTTGTATCCACCACGATGATCCGAGCATGTTGTCCTTATTTATGGCCTCCATAGTATTTTGCGCTATTCACCTCGAAAGCCACCATGTATTACTCCGCACAATATAACCCTATAACCACCATGCCACATTCATTAATATTAGGTTATATACTTTAAATATTCCAAATACTTCATGAAAGACAATCTAACTAACAATCAAATTATGCAAAATTTGCTTTAACAGAATTCACCATTCATAAAGCATAAAACAAAAATGCATTAAAGTATACAATTCATATATAAAAACCTTAAAATGCTAACACCAATGGAGACCAAACAACTTTCACTTTGATTGATTGCAAAGTAGATTATACCATATATGACAAGCAAATGCTAAAGAGCCAAACCTTGTGTTGAAGAGATCTCAGTTATTTATAAAATTATAATGTTTTTTATGTTATTCTCCATCATGACAATGGGGGCCTTATTCTAGACTAATAAGGACATGTATGATCTAACTTGCACCTTGGAAGAGTGTGTCTATCATGTTCTTGCTCATGCTAGCTAAACTATCTTGATTTTGATGAATATGTGGTCAGTCCTAATATTTTCTTGGAATGGTATTCGTGCATCCTTCAAAATGTAAGTATTTTTGGTGGTTGCAATGTTTTTCCACAATTAGTCAGAGTTTCCAGCTCAACTTGATCATTTTGATTTGGATGACTTTGTAAGACGTGTGGATCTTGCTAGAAGAGACATGTTTAGGAGCCTGATCGTTCATCGTTAGGCTTGGAGATGTTACCAAGATCTTGGAGTCTAGGTCAAGATTTCTCAGAGTGTTACTAACATCATATTTAGATAATCCTGAGCTTATATTATTCAAGTTTTATGTTATCTTTTGGGTTTGGTTGAGGTTTGGTGTGTCGTCGATATTTGTAGATATCAGATCTACGTTGTCAAGATTGTTATAATAGTAAAGATAATAAAATTAAAAAATATAATAATAATGATTAAAAATATATAAATTAAAAAAATATAATAAAATATTTATTTTATACTTTATTGAATTATACAATTGATAAAAATAATCCCCTTCCTTTGTTCAAGGTTTGGCTCTTCTTAGGAAGGTCCATGGTTCAAAATGTAATGTGTATAGTTGTATGTCAATCCCCTATTGATAAGTGTAGCTCTCATATTTATGAGGGTCATGGCTAGAAGGGGACTACTCAGCCCTATAATGTGGTTGTAAGAGTTTATAACACCATGAATCCAAAAAATAAATAAAAATTTACCTTTAATCTATAATACTGATATAAAAGTTAGGTGAGATTCCAATAAAAGCGATACTAATATAAAAGTTGTGAGAGGAGAAATAAAAATATAAAATGTTAATCATTTAACATAGTTTTTTTATTAGTGCAATTTATACATAGAATTAAAAAATATAATTAACTATGAGGTCTTGTAAGAATGTTGGGAAGAAGTTTGTTTGGTTAGAATCGTGGAGTGCACACAACAAATCTAGGATTTGCAAAGTGAAGCACAAAGAAAAAATAAAAAACACAAGTGACAGTAATTTATTTTTCTAGAAAAATATTTTATTGTTGGAGGAGGAACGAATTTGGGGGAAGGCAAAAAACCCTAGCATCGATCGATTTTTCCAAGAGAGATCGTGAGTATCAGTTTAGGTACTTCTTTGGCTTTAGCTTTGAAAATATTTCATTGGCAAGGGCTTTAAAAATAGTGACCTCTTCTTTGGGAAGTGATTTATGGAAGTCTGTTGGTTGCAATGACGATTGCAGCCTCACATTTCAAACAATCTAACAATGAGGTCTTCTCCATGTTTTCACAACAATTTTCCTTTGATGAGAAGAAATTGGATCATATGTGTCAAATGCTTAAAGCAAGGAAAGCACCACATCCAAAACCACATGCTTGCTCTAACAATGCTACATTTGTGCCCAAGTTAGATGATTCTCCTATGATTGAGGTGCCTCCAGCCCTCATCCAATAGCTTTTGCTCACGCTTTCCACGCAAGCCCTTGCATGCAAATTTGTGGTAATATGGCCTTAGTCCAATCACAATCCAGAATTGAATTAACACACATTAGGGAGGTAAAGTCTCCTCTTATGAATTGATGATGACAGGTAGAGGATACTTTGTCATTACATTTGCCTCTGTAGAGGAAAAGAGCACTATATTTCATAGAGTTCCCTAGATTTTGGGTTCCAACCCACTCTACATGACCTTATGGAGCATGGCATTTGATCCTCAAGAGGAGGAGCCTGAAGAAGTTTCTATCTAGGTGAGGTTACCATTTTTGCCACTGCACCTATGGAATAAACCTTCGATGGAATTAATAGGGAATGTTATTGGAACATTCATTGATTGGGCTCCTCCAAATTTCAATAACGCTATATACGCACACATCTATGTGCAAGTCAATCTAAAAAAATGGTGTGCCTAAGCATATTAGAATTAAGGTGTTTGATTGGGTACATAACCAACCTATTGACTACAAGCATATACCATTCAAGTGTATAGCATACCATGAGCATGGGCATTTCTATTGAAACTGCCCAATTAAACAAGCACAAGAAAAAAAAAGGAAGAACTAGGATTCTAGGAAGTCAAAATTAGACCGCATAGATCAAGAAGAAAGAATCGACAACCTCAACCATAGGATCAAAAAATATTCTACCAAAAAAATAAATTTGTAATTCTTAATGAAGGAGAAAAGGAAATCACCTCTCTAGATGTGATGGCTCTTATAGATAAAGAGAAGATACCTACAATTGAAGCTGACAACTCACCATAGATCTTAGGAGATACACCAGTGAACACAACAACTAGAGAAGAAACTTATGAGAACTTAGAGGAAGAGGTGTAAGAAACACAAGTTGAGAAAATAGCGATTCTCGAGGGCTTTCCAACCACATGATTTGTAGCTAAGGGAATAAAATTGAACCAACAACTCAGAAACGAGCAAGCACAAAAAGACTTGCAATCCAAAACCTAGGTCAAAATTGAGGAGATCATAAAAAATAAGAAGCAATCCAAAAAATGAAGATTATGTCATGGAATTGTAGGGGACTGGGAAGTCCTATGAATAAAACTATCTCAAAATTCTAATACAAGAGCAAAATCCAACAATAGTTTGTATTTAGGAAACAAAATAGTAAAGGAAACACTGACTACAAAATGGCAGAATATATGGGCACAATTAAAATTGATAACTATTTATTATCTGGTAATTCAAAGGTTGGTAGATATTAGATCCCTATTGAGGATTGGCCTATTCAAATCCCAGAAAGGCAAAGACAAGATATCCAAGGCATCCTTCATATGAGATCCCTCTCTTGGTCCCATGAAAAATATTGTTTTGGATGGAACAACACCACTAAGGGTGAGTATTCAGTTGCTCAAGGTTATTTGACCTTATGCCATAATAATCCCAACCATTATTCTGACATATTTTCTCGATTGTGGGCTCAAAAGCTCTGGCCTAAGGTGAGGTTCTTTAATTTGCTTTTATTGCATCGTAGGATGCTTACTAGTGAGCAACTTATAAAGCGTGGTTTTCATGGCCCTTTTAGATGTGAAACGTGTGAAAAGAATGTAGAAAATATCAACCATATTTTTATTGAGTGTACTTTAGCCTCTGAGCTATGGAGGAGAATGGCCACTTTACTTGGCTTACAGTGGTCCAATTATTTTACTTTTGAACAACTTTGGAGGGATTGGCCTAATCAAGAGGGTGTTGATCATTTTATTAGGTAGTTAGTTTGGATGGGTTCTACCATTATTCTTTGGAATATTTGGAATGAAAGGAATAGCCAAATTTTTAATCAAGATAGGAAGGATATTCACTATATTTGGCAAAAGACCATAGCCAAATTAGTTGAATCAGTCCATCAACTCCTTAATCACCCCCAAAACTCCCACCAAAGATGGGATCAAGTGATGCAAAGATTGAAGATTAAACCTTCTAAGGGCAACCAACTTAAAGGGAATGTGATTATTAGTAATATGGATAGGACTAGAAATTGGCAACCTCCTCCTAAGGATTTTGGAAAAGTCGATACTGATGGAGCCTCTAGAGGGAACCCTGGAAAAGCCAGTGTGGGAGGAATTGGTAGACTTTTAGATGGCTCCCTGGTTTTTACTTTTGTTGAGAATTTGGGTATTCTTTCCAATAACCTTGCTGAGGGGTATGGTATCCTCAGAGGTCTTTAGGAGGCTACTAAGGTTGGATGGGAAAAGGTGTTAGTTGAGTCTAACTCTCAACTTATGATTAATATCTTGAAGACTCCTTCTAAGAATCATAAGGTGGATTGGAGAATAAAAAGAATTATTGAGAAGATTCAGTTAATCCAGATGGGATTTTTGAAAGTTGATTACAATCATGTGGTTAGAGATCAAAACAAGAGTGCTAATACTTTAGCTAATTGGGCTTTGGACAAAGGTGATCTTACTTGTTATGGCCACCCTCCTATATGGTGGGCTTCTCAAATTAGGGAAGCTCTTCTTTCTATCATTTCTTTGGATGGCTCCAGTTTTGAAGGTACCTAGTTTCTTCTTGTTTTTTTTTTTGCTTCTCTTTGGTTCATTCAGTTTTTTTTAGTTCCCTAGCTCATTCTATTCTTTATTTTGTTTCCTCTGTTGATTCTTGCCTTAATGGTCTTCTGGTCTAGATAGTTCATTGTTTTGTTCATTTTTCTTTCTTTTTTCTTGTTTGTTTTTTTTTGTTTACTTTTTTAAGGTGGGTGGGTTCTTTTGTTTTGTTTTGTTTTTGTGTTCTTTGTGTTGTTTTTTGTTGTTCTTGTGTTTTTGTTGTTTTTTTTATGCTTTTTGTTATTGTTCTTGTGTTTTTTTCGTTATTGTTCTTGGGTTTCTCTTTGTTTGTGTTATTTCGTGTTTTCTATGTATTTTATTTTTGTTTATTGTCTGTTGTTGGTTGTTTTTTATTTTTATTTTATTTTTTTAATTTTTAGGTTTTGGTTATGTTTATTTTTCATGTTTTTTTGGGTTATGTCTTTGTAGTGTTCTGTTTTTTTTGTCTTGTTTGTGTTTTGTTATGTCGTTCTTGTGTTTTTCTATGGTTTATGTTGTGGTTTCTTATATATTATTGTGCGTGTTTTGTTGTGCTTTTGTTTTTGACACACTCAAGGAGCATGTTTTTTATTTTATTTTATTATTTTTGTTGTTATTTACTTATTTTTAAATTGATTTTGTGTGTTTGTTTGCTCCTTGAGTATGTCAAAGGTGGTAGGCCAGGTCCGATTCCTAGGCATTTTTGGCGAAATGGATACCCCTGCCTCCTTGGGTCTTACCCAAAAGTGGCATCCCTTTTGGGATGTTTTCCACAAATAAAAAAAAAAACTATTTATTATGTGGGAGCTTTAGGATGACTGGCTATGGTTTGGGACCCACAACAATTAGTTTGTAGCTTACAACATAAGCACAATAACTGGATAGGTACAAAATTCATCTTACCATATGGAACTAGTGTAGAAGTAATAAATTTTTATGGTCTAAATCATATTATCTAGAAAAGAGAAGCATGGAAAAACTTAGCACAATGGCTAGACAATGAGAAGTTTGACAACATAATACTAGGAGGAGATCTCAACATGATTATCTACCACTGGGAGAAGGTTGGGGGAAGTTTAGCAAGGGATACAAATAGATATCTTCTCAATAAAATTATAGCAAATGAAACCTTACAAGACATTCAATCAACCAAAAGAAAGTACACTTGGAGAAATAGAAGAGTAGGGGTAAACTATATTGCAGAAAGACTGGATAAATTTTTTATCAGTGAAAATATCCTATCGACTTTCCTCTCACTTCTTGTCACATTTTTAAGAACTCTATCTCAGATGATAAGCCAATTCTCTTGGATAGTGGCCAAAGCCTACAATCTCAAAAAAATCCTTTTATATACAACTCTAAATGGATAGTAGAAGAAAATTTCATTGAACTTGTGGAAAGCACTTGGAACCAACAGGTCCAATCCACCAACCCCCAAGAAAAATCGAAAAGCAAAATTCAAAAAAATGAAGCACGTGATAAAAAAAATGGTTGGTAGAAAAAGCGAAAGTCAAACCAAACAAGAAGCAGTTGATGCAACAACTAGAGCATCTAGAAATAGAAATTGAGGATCATCCTCCTCAACCATGGCAAGAAGATGCAAGAAATGACCTGATTCATAAGCTCAACAAATTAAGCACTAAAGGAGAAACACATTGGAGGCTTAGATCCCGAATGGTTTGGATAAGCAAGGGGGATAGAAACACCAAATATTTTCATCTAAAAACCATGCAACACTACCAAAGGAACACAATCAAGGAGATAGAGCATGAAAGAACCAATTATACAGATAGGGATAAAATTAAGGAACTTGCCAATCAACATTATTTAGCTCTGCTCTCCAGAGAAAATGGTAACCCACATTCCCAAGCAATACTGCTGCAACATATATCAACAATATTAAGTTTGGAAGACAAACAAGATCTCAGTCATCCAATCACTATGGAGGAACTTAAGGAGGTTATAACAACTCTACCAAAGGATAAATCTCCCGGACCTGATGGATTTACAAACAATTTTTACCAACAATACTTACACATCATCGGAGAAGATTTGCTACACATGATTGAGGATGTTAGGGTGAAAGGTAAGCTTCTTGGAGCCATCAACTCCACCTTTCTAAAATAAAGAAGAAACTTGATAAAATAATATTAGAAGAGCAAGGGAGGTTCATGCCTGGAAAACAAATATATGATAATATCATAACAGTGCATGAAGCCCTCCATAGTAGTAGAAAATAAAAAAGAAACAAATTGTTATAAAACTTGATATGGCAAACGCCTTTGATCGAGTTAATATACAATTTGTAGAATAGGTCCTACAAAATTTTGGATTTCCACATCAGGTCATCAAGTGGATCGGAGCATGCATAAAAAACTCATGGATAGCCTGCTTAATAAATGGAGAACCAACAAATTTCTTTTATGCTACAAGGGGAATTAGACAAGGGTATCCACTATCACCATATATTTAAATCATTTTATCTGAGACTATTGGAAGATTAATTAACCATATTCGAATAGAAAGAAAAATAATAGGGATAGAGGCTGCTGCAGGATGTAAAGTTGTAACACATGCCCAATTTGTAGATGATATCATTCTTCTAGGTGAAGCCACTAAGAAAAATGTTAGACAATTCAAGCAATGTCTGGAT
The DNA here is from genome assembly GCA_028583015.1 of Wollemia nobilis. Lineage (NCBI taxonomy): Eukaryota > Viridiplantae > Streptophyta > Pinopsida > Araucariales > Araucariaceae > Wollemia > Wollemia nobilis. Next base: position 47,628 of record JAQPPZ010007783.1, on the reverse strand, counting down.
TAGTTCACACAAGCTATCGAGGCTCATATAAACACTCAAAAGAGTCAATTCTATACACAAAATGTTCCAGCAATAAGAGTCTAGCACAAAAAATACTTCAGATATCTAGGAGTGCCCATGAGCTTCCACCTCAAAGCCTCAGATTTTTGGACCTCAACATTGGACAATATGGTTAGAAGGATACAAAGGTACAGTAATAGTTGGCTCAGTCTTTCAAGAAGAGCAATATTGATCGAATCAATGTTAGCTTCTCTTACACTCTACCAAATATTAGTATATCATGCTCCCAGGTTTATTTTGCAAAAGGCATATGGAATCATACACAACTTCCTATGGCAAGGAGGTAGGCAATCATAAATAAAAAAGTTCCACTTGTTCAATTAGGAGATGATCACCAAAAGTAAAATTCAAGGAGGATTGAGTATCATAAAAATGGAGATAATTTCGAAAGCACTCGGAGCAAAACTTATCAGGAACATGCTTAAACACAATTGAACATGGCAGCGCATACTAATCAGCAAGTATGTAAATAATCAAACAGGTATTCAAATTCTCAAACATATAGATAAACTTCCTAGAGCCTCGGTTTGAAAACATATAGTGGTTGCAAAGAGCATAATAGAGGATAAAATTTCTTGGCTATCGGGAGATGGTAAGTCAATTAATATATGGGAGGACCCAATCCTAGGAAATCCATCATTAAGAGAGAGAATTCCAATCGAATTGCAAAGAATACTCAAATTAGGTAACTTGTTTTATTAGACCTCAAAAACTCTGATCTAGATCTCCCCTCCCATTCCATCTAACTTCAAGGAGATTGGAATTATTTTAAGTCCCACATGGTGAGCATTGGACCTCTTCATCCCACGATGCCAAAAAAACTTATTTGGGGTATCATCAACAGTAATGGGGAATACTCAGTGCATTTAGGAGTCCAACATCAACCGATTGGGCCTACCAACAAAAAACTATAGATAGTGTGGAAAAATAGAGCAACACCTAAACTGCAAGTATTCAACTAGCTAGCCTCTCAAAATAAAATAGTAATAGGTGATAATCTATAAAAGAGGAGTATACAGGGCCTCATGTTTGTTACAGGTGCAAGGAGAATAGTGAAACAATTTTCCATATTTTGTTCAAATTCCCATATGCAATATCAATTTGGTTTGGAATAACCAAAATTCTTGGCACTTCCTACTCTAGAAGGTTAACCATAGACACATGTTTTACCAAGTGGAACAAAGAATATAAAGGTAAACTAACAGGTAAGCCCCTCTTGAAATATCTATGGAACTTTATACCATATTTTGTCATCTGGCACATCTGGTTGGAAAGAAACCATCGAATTTTTTTAGGCAAAGGTAAGGACAACAAAACTCTAATACGAAGGATAAAATAATGATTAGTCTTAAATGTCAAATATAGTTTCTATCAACAATAGTATGAAGAACATCTATCACCAAGATAAAGAAGAATGATCTACCAACTTAATATCCAAGATTTCCTGACACAGGGAGGCTGTAGAACAAATAATTCTTTGTCTGAAATATATTTTTTGGTGCTCTTATTTGATGGTGCCTCCAAGTCCAACCTCGGTCAAGCAGCGGTAGGGGGACTGATTCTTACAGGATCCTGTGAGATCCTACTTAAATACATGATCAACTTGGGAACAACATCTAACAACGTGGCAGAGGCTATTAGATGTGAAATCAGCTTAAAATTGGTGGCAAAGCAAGGAATAACTTAGATCATAGTTTATGGTGATTTTAAATTGATAATCTTGCCAAAAAATAAAGATTTTAGATATTTACAATTGAAGATTATTCAAGACAGGATTAGACAACTAGATAGGATAATTGGCAAAATATCCTATCAACATGTAAGGCGAGAATTCAACAAAGAGGCCAACACACTAGCGAATCAGGCAATCAATATAGCCCTTGGTTATTGTCATCAAATCATCAAGAAGTAGAAGGGCAGAGATGGTATGTGAGGATGATGAAGACTCCAATAATGAGGTTTTTTTTATCTTCATGTTTCATTTTTAAAATGCTCTATTCACTTTGATTTCTCTTATTAAAGAGTTTTGTACATTTTATTAAGTAAATAATTCTTTTCCTAAAAAAATGTTGAATGGGGTTCAATTAAAAATGTCAAAAGTTATATATACTTAACATCTCAAAATTCTATAAAATGTAGAAAAAGACCTTTCTCTACCATTCAAATCGAAGACTTATCTTGATATCAAATTGTGAAAATGATTCAACTTGATGCCTTTGAATTCATCTCTTAAAACCTGGATCGAACCCACACTCACAATGATAAATACTCTTGAATTCATTTTCAATATGTTACGAAGATTGATTAAATCTATGCGTTGTGTGATTGACCATAAGGAGATGAAGGCGAGATAGAATAGAAAGGAGAAAACTAAAGGAAGTGAATGTTATGATCTACTATATAAAATAAAACTAAAGAGCAAACCCTTTTAATAATAAAACAATTTTTTTTTAGAACAAGAGAAAAACCATGCAAGACAAGAGGAACACAAGATGTAACATGGTTCACTCGATGTGGGCTACATCCACCAAGATATCTGATCCTTGTATTAAACCAATACAAACCACCCAAAGGGAACAATCCTGCAACACAACAGTTGCAACCTCCTCTCCGAATACACAAGTATTCTCACACAACTTCTCTTCCTTCTTTCTTCTTTCACAGACCAAAAAATCTCACCTCCAAGAATCTCCTATGACTTGATGCTAGTTAAGAGCCACCAATCAATGAGAATTCTCCAGTTCTACAAATCTATCCTCACTAATGGAGAGATTACATATTTATAAGAAAAGGCTCCAACCACACATGCTAAAACAAGCATCCTATAATTAACCCAATCCCCACTTAAGGCCTAATTCAAACTTAGAAAGTTTATAATTATAAAAATCTTAATTTTAGTCAATCCTAAAATTAACTTTTCCTTTTTCCTTTTACAATTAGAAAAAGCTTAATTTTAGCCAATCCTAAAATTAACTTTTCTTTTTCCTTTTACAATTAGAAAAAGCTTAATTTTAGCCAATCCTAAAATTAACTTTTCATTTTTTCTTTTTTCGCCTCAATTTTGGGATTGGTCATCTACAGTCCGGTTAGGGAACAAAAGAATTGTTTTATCAATATTTAGCCGAAATCAGGCTCCACAACCTAATAATCTCCCACTTGGAGATTGATCCACAACAACTCTACTGCTGCTACATCCGCCAAAGAACATCTTCAAGCCAAACAAGGAATTTCAACTCCTCCAAATTGTTGTAACCATGCTTTGAACCATCACTTGTGTCATCCATGCACTTTTTTTGTGATCAACAAGCAACACACAATCTACCTATCACAAATTCATGATACTTCAACATCTCCATGATCGCCCATGCATCATGATGATTCAACCATCACCATCGTGACAAGATCCACATACCATGTCTACCCCCATAGCATGCTCACACACAATGCAACTTGCCACAACCGCATCATGTGATCCATATCGAAATCATGCATTAAGATCAGTGCCATGTCCATCCCCCTGGACATGCTTGTTTCTCATTGCTCCCATTGCTTGGCCAATCTTCGGTCTTTCGCAGTCAATATCAATACAATATTTTTCATCATAAGAGAGTATCAAGGCCTCTTGTAACACTTCACCTGCTACGTTTGCTTCTTGACCTCCTCCTCCATCTCCATTTTGAGACCAACAATATTTCTTTAGATGCCCCTTCTTGCCGCAATGCTAGCACTCCATATTTCCCTTGGACTTGGATCCACTTTGCTCTTCATGGTTCCTCGAACTCATTCCTCTCATCCTCTGTTTTCCTCTGATAGTCAAAATCACACCATATAATGATTCATCCATGCTCTTTCATCGCATTTCACCACTAAGGACTGCACCAACCACATCATCAAAAGTAAGAGTACCAAAACAAAATTGCTAATTGCCATAACCAAGCTCTCCCAACTTTCTGGCAATGAACACAAGAATAGAATGGCTCTTATTTCTTCCTCTATTTTAATTTTAAATGAGCACAAGAATAGAATGGCTCTCATATCTTCCTCTATTTTAATTTTAACCGAGGCTAACTGACTTACAACCGTATTGAAATCATTCAAGTGACTTGCAACAGACCCACCTTCTGACATTCGCAAATTATAAAGACACTTCATTAAAAAAACTTTATTCGAGGCTGAGGAATTTTCATACAAACTTTTCAGTGTGCCCATAAGATCCTTCGTAGTCTTCTCCTCCAAAATATTGAATGCCATCGAAGCTGCAAGGCATAACCGAATAACACCTAATGCCTTCCTATCAAAGAGAGCCCACCCATCATCAGACGTTGTAGTTGGTTTCTGTATTACCTTCTAGAGGTAGATAGAGTTCCTTTTAATAGAGATAATCTTCTATTTGCATTTTAAGAGTTAAAAATTCTGGCCATTAAATTTTTCCACCCAGAACTTCAAATCTTCCGCCATTGCTCCCACTCGATCCAGAAACCCTTCTGTCGAGTACCAAACAAAAAACTTGGCTCTGATACTAGCTGATCTACTATACAAAATAAAACTAGAGAGCAAACCCTTCTAATAATAAATACAAAAATTTATTAAAACAATAGAAGAAACCATGCAAGACAAAAGGAACACAAGATGTAATGTGGTTCACCCGATGTGGGCTACATCCACCAAGATATCTAATCCTAGTATTAAACCAATAGAAACCACCCAAAGAGAGCAATCCTACGAACACAACAATTGCAACCTCCTCTCCGAATACACAAGTATTCTCACACAACTTCTTTTCCTTCTTTCTCCTTCCACAGGCCAAAAACTCCCGTCTCTAAGAATCTCCTATGACTTCATGCTAGTTAAGAGCCATCAATCAATAAAAATTCTCCAATTCTACAAATCTATCCTCAGTAATGAAGAGATTACATATTTATAAGAAAATACCCCAACCACACATGCTAAAACAAGCATCATATAATTAACTCAATCCCCGCTTAAGGCCTAATACAAACTTAGAAAGTTTACAATTAAAAAAAACTTAATTTTAACCGATCCTAAAATTAACTTTTCCTTTTTTTTCTTTTATAATTTAAAAAAACTTAATTTCAACCAATTCTAAAATTTATTTTTCTTTTTCCTTTTACAATAAAAAAAAAGCTTAATTTTAATCAATCCTAAATTTCCTTTTTTTTCTTTTTCGCCTATGATTCCCATGGTCATCTACAATACTGTTAAGGATCAGGATCAGAGAACTGTTTTATCAATATTTAACAGAAATCAGACTCCACAACTTAATAGTGAATACCGTTGGCCATAAGCACTTCTCAACATAACAAATAGAATTCCAGTTGTTTGGCATTCCATGGACGCCCACAAAAGGCGATGGTTTCGTTACCAGGTCTATTTGTTTGTTACATAAAATGCTAAATCATATAATCTTGTCCATTTAAAATCAATAAAAAATTTCTCAATGTAAGACTGCATTCGCTTAATGTACAGTCACAATAAACAAGTACAAAATAGGGCAGATCTTCTGTATTGGGTGCCTCCTTCATAGCAAAATAAGTAATTTACAACTGAATGGGGCTATGGACTGTCCACCATTGATTACTGATTGAATGAATAAATGAACTAGGAGGGGCCCAACAATTGAGGAACATCACCTGCCTCAATGGCTCTTGCGATTGCTTCTGCTTCTTTCTGATCTGTACCTTTTTGCTGATCATCACATTTTCATCAACCTCTCCTTGAACTTGAGGAAATGAGGCAAAGAGGATATTTGAAGGGCCAAAAAATAGGCAGCTGCAGCAACTGATGCTGCTGTTGTCGTCGCCGCCACAACCCCCTTTGAACTCATATTTTCCTTCCATTTCAAATGAAATATGATCTATGTCACTGATCTGTGTGTGACTTCTGGGAGAGAGGTGTGTTTGTAGGCAAAACCAGAGGAAGTGAATACAACCGGCGGTAAGACCAAGAGAAAATTAATAATGGGAACGAATTTCTCCTTGGGCGCAGTGCCCACCAAGAGGGATAGTCTTTTTTTAGGTTGTGGGGAGATAAAATGTTTTCTTGTTCCTCCACCTCATTCGTTACAAAAACTTTAATCTCAACACAAAACTTTAGCAGTGGCTAAGGATTATTGGATTGGTAAGACTTTACACATTTATTAAGAGGAGATTTAGGTTCAAATCTTAGTACATGTTTAATAAAGGTAAAAGTTACTTGACTCTGCTAAGTGCGCGCCAGCTTGAGCAACTACTTTTTTCTCATTTTGGGTTGCGTTTATCCAGGCGAGACAGGGGTTATTAAGGCAGCTTCATTGATTTTACCTATGTTCGAAGACAAGAACCTCGGGGAGAATGTCTGTCCTTATGCCCAGTTATTAAAGATGAAAGGATATTACTAATTTGACCTATGTTCGGAGGCAAAGAGAATATCTATCCCGGTGCCTAGTTGTTAAAGATGAAAAAGATGTTACCAATTACAATATTATAAAAAAAAAAACACAAACAATTTTTACTCTTGCTATGACTAGTCATAGCATTGTAGGCTCATAACATTTAATTTTTTGATGGTGGACATGCTTATTATTGTACCGTTGATGATATTTCATTTTGAAAAAAAAATCATTATGATTATGACTTTAGTTTATTTTTTATTTATTTATTTATTTATTTAATTAGTTTTTTTTTTTTTTAATTGATTATATAAAATTGAAACAGTTTTTTTATTACGTATTATTAATTTGTAATTAATGCATGTATCTTGTTTGGAAATAATGTTTATAGTATTAAATCATGACTATATAGTAATATTATAACAATTTAGTAATTACAAATTTATCCTTTGGAAAGATTCGAACTTGGGTTTTCTTCTTGGAAGTTGAGAAATATAATGAGTTGAGCTGATGCTATTTGATTTTTTAAATTGATTATATGGAATTGAAATTGAATTACATCATGATCACATGATATCATCTTGGTAATCATGAGTCTGTGTGGTTTGAACCCTGCACTTAGCAGTTGTTAAAAATAGTGTGAATGTAACCAACTCAATATCACTTGCCAAGATTTTCCACCAAAATTAAATAATTTAACCATTTGAGCTCATGTCATTTTCTACGTCCTTGTCTTTATAGTATATTTATCTTTTATGATCATCTTGTACTCTTGATTACATTATTTATATATATTTTTTATATGTATGTACAAATTTAAAAAGAATGATATGTTGTTAACTAGGAGGGACCATGATTGTGTTCAATAACTAGCAAATATTTATGCTTAAGGTTCAAATATAGTATAAAAAATATGACTCTCCAACTCTTAGATTAAAATATTTTTATGTGAATTTTATGGTAATTTTGTATTATAACTTTTTTTATGGATTTTGACTCAACTATGTGATAAGTTTTGAATCAATATTATTTTAATTTTATAGTAAAAAAAAAATAATAAATTTTAATTATAATAATATTTTTTAAAAGCAAACATGGATTCCATATAGGCCCCCTCTCAAAATGATAAAAATCATTACACAGGCATCAAAATCAAAGGCCATAAAACAAGCATCATGCACTACTAGGACATCACACAAAACAAACTTGCCATAAGAAAATAAAAACATTAAGCCACAAGGGTACCAAAACCATGAGATTTCTATAACATCATTAATTGCCAAAATTTATATACGAGGGATGTGGCTCAAGTATGAACTTCTAGTTAAATAGAAATGGGTAGGAAAATCTACTTTAAGTTGAGAAGTTTGTTAGCAAAGAAATTACCTTTGCAATGAATAAGGACTACTTCACTGTTTTAACCATCTAGAATTCTTCAAATGGAACAAAGCCTCAAATGAATCACTAGTTCCTTGAATGCATTCACTGTGACCTATGAGTCACCTTCTTATCTTCCATAGTAAGATTACCAAAGCCTTCTTCTTTAGCTATTTGGATCCCTATAATAAGACTAAGTGCTTCAACATAATTTTATGTTAATAGAGGAATGCTCAAGGTAAATATAGAGAGCACTCTTACCTCATGGTTTCTAAACACTCCCTCACACCGTATTAGACCTAGGTTTCTAACCATCATCTTATGCTCCTCCTCTTTTGGAATTATCATATTTTATAGTAGTTTCCAAAAATGAATAGAATCAAACATTACCCAGTATAGCTTGAAAAGAAATACAAAGAACGAAGAATGAAAAACACAAAATATATTGGGGGTGTCCATGGACACCAAATGTAAATGGAAATGAAATTACACTCCAACTAATAAGAAAAATGGTTGGTATGAAAGGGTATTTATAACCAAATTCATGTCTTTAGTTCAAGGTTGTGAGACTAAACTTTAGGAATAAAACATTACAAAATTTTACAAAAGCACCTTTTTCAAGGTTTACATGGGCCCAAAGGAAATATATGGTCAATACAGGTACAAAGGTTAATCATGGTCTCAATAAAATATTAACCACCACATATTCCAACATCCCTCCTTAAGTTGAATAGAGGACATGGAGAGAGACCCTTACTTGTCATCCCCTCTTAAGGGACACTCTCCAACTCCAAGAAACTTCTACATGCACACAAAAGTGACCTCACACATGACCTTGTTCAGAATATTCATTGCCTACTCTGATGAAGGCATAAAAATTGGATCAAGCATCCCATGTCCTTGAATCCATCTCATAAAGTGCATCCATATCTCTATGTGCTTTGTATGCTAATGAAACACTAAATTATAGACAAGTTGGATGGTGCTCTTATTATCACATCAAAGAGTGACTAGAAAACTATGAGGAATACTATTCTCCTCCAAAATCATGAGCATCCACCTAAGATGCTTACCTACCTCATTGGTAGCATAATATTTGACCTCCATGGAACATTGAGAAATAGTGGATTGGCATTTAGAACACCAAGAAACCGATTGGATGCCATGTAGAATACCAATTCTATGGTAGACCATTGCTCATCCAAGCTACTAGCCTTATCAACATCTAAAAATCCTATCAAAATTGAAGGGGAGCTGATAGAGTAGTGAATACCCATTTCATAGGTCCCTCGGATGTATCTAAGAATCCTCTTTGTTGTTGTCTAGTGACTCTCCTAGGGTGATTGCATATATCTAGAACAATAATTTATAGCTAAGGCTATATCAAGTTTAGTATGAGTAAGGTAGAGAAATCATCCCACAAGAGACTGATATAATGTAGCATCCACTGAAGGAGTGGTACAATCATCCTAAAGATTTAGGCTTGAGGCAAAAGGACTCTGAGAAGACTTGCAATCCACCATCCTAAAATGCTAAAGAAGATCCAAAGCATACATAAGTTGGGAAATGACAATGCTAAAATCTATCTAATCAATTTGAATCCCAAAAAAATATTGTAGAAGCTTCAAATTTGTTATTTTAAAAGTGGAATAAAGCTATGACTTCAAATCTTGGATTAGAGTAGAATAGTTTCCAGTGATGAGAAGATCATTAACATATAATAAAATCACCAAAGTTTTCCCATCCTGATGTTTGATGTAAATGCCATGTTTAGCCTCACATCTCTCAACTTATTCACTCCTCTATGACTGAATCCATACACAATTTGAAAAGGGCTCTTGGTTGTACTTTTATTAATTGAGATCTCATATACAAAATCAGCTTCTGCTAATGTACTATCCCATAGATTCGATTTCTTTCCAACCAAGCATCTCAACAAACTCCCAAGGCTTCTATTGACAATCTCTATTTGCCCATTGGTTTATGGATGATAGGTTGAACTAAAACCTGACTTAGTCTCCAATTTATTCCACAAAGTTCACCAAAAATGGCCCACAAATCTAGTGTCTCTATTTGAGATAGTACTCTTTGTCAACCCATGCAATATTCCCACTTCTTTGAAGAATAATATAGCAATATGAGTACCCAAGTGTTGTAGGTGAGTTGGAGAGGAGAGGGCAATCCTCCAAGGGAGGTCCCGGTTCAAATCTCCACCCTACCAAAAAGCTGAATTGGGTATCCAAAATCCAATTGATAATGTTGGTGCGGGCAGGGTTGGGTGCGAATCCTGAGTGACTGACGGTGTAGAACCCCCTGTTCGTGGTCTCTCAGACCAAGGTGGCTCTTCAAGGGGTTTTTCGCTTAAAATATATATATATATAGGAATATGAGTAGCATTATTTGTCTTGCTACAAGGTATGAAATATGCCATATTTGAAAATCTATCAACAAAAACAACAAAATTAGAGCCATTACCTCTTTGTGTCCTTTATCAACCCAAGAATGAAGTCCATGCTCACATCTTCCCAAGGTCTTTCTAATATAGGCAATGACTGATACAAACCAGTGTTATGACTCCTTCCTTTAGCACGTTGATAACGCTACAAATTTGCACAAATTTCTTCACATCCACACCCATTCTTGGTCAATAGTAACTCACACAAAGCTATCCCAATATCTTATCCACTCCAAAGTGTCCAACTAGACCTCCATTATGATTTTCTCTTATCAAAATTTCCCTCATAGAACCATGCAATATACACAATTGTTGCCCCTTAAACAATAATCCTTCTTGGGGGTGGAGTTCCAAGGTTCAAATCTCGGGCCTTGCTGGAATGAATGCTTATCCCTTTCCTGGTGCTTTCAGCGGCATAAAATATTTAAAATAATTGTGGCATGGTAGTTATAGAGGCGGATAGCGTGAATATTTGTGTGGTGACTTCCAGGGTGGAAAACATAGAATACTATGGCGGCCATAAAATCTAGAAAACCTACTCAAATTCGTGGCGGCTATCGATTCCACCATGTAAATTAAAAAAATAAAATAATCCTTCTTGCATGAATTAGTCCAACCATGGAGTCTTATCTTTCTTGGTTGGGTCATTACAAGAAGCCCAAGCCTCCTTAAATTCCACATCACCTGTGTATAGCTCTCTCATGGGATCAAAAATAGCAACCTCTATTCTCATATCATGTAACAATAAACATCTTCTATTCAATGCATCGACTACCCGATTTGTGCTACCACTTGTATGCTTCAAAACAAATGAATAACCTTGAAGAAATTTTACCCACTTCATATGCCCTTGATTTATTTTCCTTGGCTATTAATGAATTACAAAGCATGATGATACGTGAATAAACAAACTCCTTCAATAGAAAATAATGTCTCCACTTCTTAAGGGATTGAACAATGGCATAAAACTCTTGATCATAGATCGAATATTTCCTCTTTGCTTCACCTAACTTCTCACTAAAATAAGCAATTGGATTACCCTCTTGGCTCAAAAAACCACCTATAGTTGTCTCACTTATATCACAATCCACTTGGAAAACCTTGTTGAAATTTGACAAAGCTAGAACCAACTACTATGTTACCTTCTCCTTCATGATTTTAAAACTCTTTTATGCTAAAAACATCCATTTCAACTCACACCTACCACCCTTCATTATTTTTATGATTTGTGCACAAATCCAACTAGATTTTCTGATAAACTTCTTGTAAAATCTTTTCAAACCATGGAAACTTCTTGCCTCAAACATACTTCTTAATGATGGTCAATCCACAATAGCTTTAACCTTTTTGGAATCCATTTGCAAGACTTTTTGTGAAATAACAAAGCCCAAATGTACTAACTCTTTCTTCATAAAGCTACATTTCTTCAAGTTGATCAACAACTATTTTTCTTTCAACCTTTGCAAAACCAATTTCAAATGCACCAAATGATATTCTTTACATTTGCTAAATATCAAAATATCATACAAATAAACAACAACAAACTTACCAAATATTTGTTTCAACACTTTATTCATCAACTGCATGAAAATACTTGGTGCATTGGTCAATCCAAATAGCATGACCACCACTCATACAATTGATCCTTTGTCTTGAATGTGGTCTTCCACTCATCCCCTTCTTTAATCCGGATTTGATGATAGTGTTTCTTCAAATCTATCTTTGTTAAGTATTTAGCCCCACTCAAGAAATCCATCAAAGCATCCATGCATAGTGATGGAAACTTGTACTTTATGAATAGCTTATTAATGTCTTGAGAATCCATGCACATATGCCATGCTTTACCCTTCTTAGGTGCTAGTACAACTAGTATTGTACATGGGCTTAAGATCTCTAATTAGCCCCTTGTCCAATAACTCCTAGACTTGTCTCTTCATTTTCTCATTCTCCATATGTCATTCTATAAGTTACATTATTTGGTAAGGTCAATTTGGGAATGAAATCTATGCGATGACTAATGCTCCTCATAGTTGGCAACCCATCCAACAACTCTTCTTAAAGAATATTCGCATATTCCTCCAATAATTCCTTCACTTCATATAGAATTTTAGCCATCTTGTTTGTTGTCCCATCTTTCATGGGTTTAGCAATGAAAGCCAAACACACTTTCTTCTTCATCATCCCCTTTAAGATTTTTTTTCCCGCAATCAAGCACATTTTAGGACTTTTATCCACTTCTTCTCCTTTACCCTTCAATGGACTTAATGTGTAGCTCTTGCCATTCTTCACAATAGTGTAGTTGTTCACCCCACCATCATGCAATATCTTTCTATCTAATTGTCATGACCTTCCCAACAAACATGATAAGCATCCATACACATAATATCACATAGTACCTCATTTTTATAAGAACCAATTTGAATGTTCACCATATATTATCACTTAACAAAATTTGATGTCTCTTTTGCAACCATGAGACCTTGTATGGATTTGGGTGTTCAATCCTCTTCAACCCAAGCTTTCTACCATCTCTGTAAACACTAAGTTATCAATGCTTCCATTGTCCACAATGACTTTGCAACACTGCCTCTTGAATTGCATATTGTTCTAAAAATACTTCTTCTTTGTATTGGTTCATGCTCCTCTTTGGCTGGTTTCAACAACACTCTCTTCATTATGAAAGATTATCCTTGTTTTGGTTTCTTCATGAAATATTATTCTATATTTTTAGCTGGAGACACTTTAAAACCACCCATTATTGTTACCATTTGTGCTTCAACTAAAAATTTGTAAGACTGCATTCACTCAATATACAGTCACAGTACACAAGTACTAAGTAGGGCAGTACACAAGTACTAAGTAGGGCAGACAGAGGGTTTCTCCCCTCATCTGTATTGGGTGCCTCCGTAGCCAAATAAGTAATTTACATAAAATGCTAAATCATACAATCTTGTCATTTAAAATCAATAAAATTTCTCTCAATGTAGGACTGCATTCGCTTAACGTACAGTCACAATATACAAGTATAAAGTAGGGCAGACAGAGGGTCTCTCCCCTCATCCGTATTGGGTGCCTCCTTCATAGCAAAATAAGTAAGTTACAACTGAATGGGGCTATGGACTTCCACCATTGAATGAATACATGAATCAGGAAGGGCCCCAACAACTGAGGTACATCACCTGCCTTAATGACTCTTCCGATTGCTTCTGCTTCTTTTTTATCTCTGCTTTTCTGCTGATCATCGCATTATCATCAACCTGGCCTTGAACTTGAACTTGGGGCAAAGAGGATCTTTGAAGGGCCACAAGAGAGGCAGCTGTAGCAAATGAGAACTTAGCCATAAAATTGTGAAGATGATCCAACTTGATATTCTGATCTCTGAGACCCTGTATCAAACCCACGCTCGTTGTTGCTGCAAAAACCCTCTTTGAACTCATATTTTCCTTTCGTTTCAAATGAAATATGATCTATGCCACTGATCTGTGTGTGAGTTCTCATAGAGACAGAGAGAATAATATAGAGGCATGTTTGTAGGCAAAACCAGAGGAGGTGAATACAACCGGCGGTAACACCAAGAGCAAATTAATAACGGAAACGGATTCCTCCTGTGGGTGCAACGACAACTCTATAGTTTGTAGGCAAAACCAGAGGAAGTGAATACAACCGGCGGTAACACCAAGAGCAAATTAATAATGGAAACAGATTTTTCCTATGGGGGCGGTGCCCATCTACAGCGATAGTCTTGCTTTCAATGCACGTATGAGTTTCGAGCGACCCCATGGTTCTCTTCAAGTCGGGTCAACTAAAGAAGTGGAATAGGTTTGGTGGGAGCACCCATGTGGTTTGAACCCTAAGGAATCTGGTAGTTTCCTTCACGATGGGTCAACATAGGAGAGTTGGTCACAACCACACTATTTTTAGTAATTGACAAGCATAGGGTTCAAACCATAGGGACTACTCCCACCAAACCTATTCCATTTCGTTATTGTTGGCCCAAGGTGAAGGAGATCACCGGGCTCAAAATTTGTACTCTTATTTTCGGTTTGGTACTCACTCAGGATTCAGATCAGACTACTACCTTTGCAAACAAGCTACCCTCGAGGTTTGGACCTGGGTGTCTTCTTAGAAGTACCTAGCCAAACAAGCACTTACCAATCCACCTAGCCCTCAAGGGCAAAAGGGTTTATGGTAAACCAGTGTGATTTGAACTGAAGTTGCGTGGATCCGCACCATACAGATCATGTACCTCAACTGGCCCTCTCACACCAACTCGGCTTCACACTCACCCTTAGATCAACCAAGTTATCCTTGCAAATCCTATGATGTGATTACTATAAAAGATGGATAACGTTCAAGCAATATCATTAAAAAATGTAGATCAATACAAAAACATAAACAAAGATCAAGAATTAGAGGTAATGAAAAAGAAGATATGTTTAGCCATAGAGGAGTCTAAACCAACCCTATCAATTCACCCAATCCCTAATTTGGAAGAAGAGAGTCTTGATAGATGGAGTCAAGTCATTAAATGGAATTATGATGTTGGGTACAAGAGAAGAAAAAATAAGGTAAAGAATATAAAGTGGAAACCACCAGAAGTGGAGTGGATTAAGTTGAATTTTGATGGAGCATCTAAAGGAAACCAGGACTAGGAGGAGGAGGAATAATTAGAAATAATAGAGGAGATATTTTGTCTCATTATGCTTTCAATTATGGATTTAAGACAAATAATGAAGTTGAAGCTTGGGCAACTTTAGAAGGGTTAAAAATATGTAAACAAATGAAATGGAATAGAGTTTGGATGGAAGGTGATTCTCTCATAGTAATAAATGCAATTTTGAGGAAAGAAAAGGCTCCATGGAACATACAAGAGATAATTGTGGAAATTCAAGATCTTGCTAAAGAGTTTGAAGAAATCACGTTTACACATATATTAAGGGAATAAAACAAATGTGCAGATAAGCTAGCCAATAGAGGTTTTTTGGTTGAGGATTGTGAAGTTTACATCTCCTATCCATGGTTAGAGGAAGTAGAAAGTTTAGTTGAAGCTCACAAAAGTTATTGATTGCCTAAATCAATTAATGATTAAGATTTACTTTAATGTTTTCCATTGGTAATATCTATTTTATTTTGTAACAATAATGTGTGTTCATTTAGTCTATGTATTATAATTTTTGTGGTTGCACTTGTGTTTCACGAAGGAAACTAGCAATCCAAATTTGGTAAAGCGAACTATGTTAGTGCGATTTTTTGACAATATTACTCTACTAAGATGCAAGGCATATATAGTAGAGGTGAAGTTTTGACATTGTGAAGGTTTCTATAGGAAAATGTCAAGAAAGATGCTAAATTCTGGAGTAATTGTATTCATATAGAGATTTGAAAAGATCCAGAAAATGAAAATCAAGAATTCAGACATTTTATGTAAATTGATGTAGGTTTCTAACTATAGCATCTCAATTGAGATGAGAAGTGTATCTATTTGTAAACTCTCAAGCTCTAAAGATGAGAGATGTAATTTGTGGTGGGGCTTACAAGAAGAAAAAAAAAAAAAAAGAAAATTGCGGAATATATTCTATGGGGCGTGTTTATCCCTCTCTCTCCCTCCCACCCCAAAGAACAAATAGAATAACGTCCTTTTTTTTAATTATTTATTTAATAATATCATATATACATCGAGTTGTAATTAGAAGTCATTCTATCAATTTATTTATTTATTTTAAAAAAATATAGATGATAAAATAATCACATTCTAAAAATAGAATTGATTAAAATATTGTTCATGCATCAGATCTAGGTCTCGTGCATTCATAGGAGCTAAAATCTGCAAAGATTTTTGTTCTCCATAGTTATTTAGTTTATCAATTTAGGGTTTAAATTTGATCATTTTGTTTTAGTTTCATGATTATCTATGTAAGCCCCAGATCCTGTTTTAGATTCTGGGTGGATTCTCAGGTTGACATCTTAGGGTGTGCTTCCATACCACCTGCCTTTTTTTGTGATCATTGTAACTAATATTCTTTTTAGTAATACAAGGAACTTTTCAATAAAAAATATTGTTCATGCATAATATATAATATCAATCATGATGGCCATCACATGCTAATTGTAGACACCCAAATTTTATTGCAACATCAAGATCTCCAAACTTGCCAACATCTTCATCAATCAACCAATCAAGCATCGAAACCAAATCAACTGTCTCTAACCTCAAATCAAGAGCATTTATTGCTCCAAAACCAAAAGTGTTAGGACTAAAGTGATAGCACTAGCAATGCTTATGCTCCCTAGTAATGCTTTTGTGCAACTTGAATTTTTATCATTTCTTGTATAAATTGATAGGCAATGGTCATCTTAGCAAATGCGTTATGGCATTAGCACTACCAATGCTATCGCCTCTAGCGCTACTGATTGTCAAACACCAAAAGGGAAATATTGATAGCTAGTACCTTCCAAGACATCCACCAAAAATGGATCTAATCACATTAGTCTAATTTGTAGCTCTAATAGAAATCCAAAGCCCAAAATTTTCTATTTTCTATCTTCCATCAATTAATTGCATCTTGAGCCCATTTCAAAATCTTGTCTTAACCAATCCTATCAACTTCAATCCAATCATCCCCTAAGGAGCCATGGATTTCTATAAACCAACACTTGGGGAGGTCAATCATTGGCCTTTTAAAAGTAACAAAACTCTATCAAAATTCATGGCAATCAATCTTCAAGCATGACAAAATTTTGTCAAATTTATGTCATAATATTTTAAAGGCAACTAGCTCACAAGCTCTCAAGCCCTCAAGCTCTCAAGCATCTCAAGTCCTCAAGCTCTCAAGCTCACAAGTTGTCAATCCCTCAAGCTCTCAAGCATATCAAGCATCTCAAGCTCTTTTCATTCAAGATCTCAACTCTCAAGCATCTTAAGCAACAAGCAAGCTCATCAACTTCATCAACATACAAGTGGACATCAACTGAGGTAAACTAAAGCTACAAGCTTACCTAGGTTGTGCTCTCTCCCCTTACCTTTTATTACTCATTATCATTTTGTAGCGTTGTGTTCTTTAATCATTACATATTTATCAATCTTGTTCATTCAAATAATTTATCTATTTGTCATTTAGATTTTCTTATACCCTTAGGTTACATTTTATAAGCAAGCATATTATTTTACTACATCTATTCAAGCCCATACACCCCCTTGGTCGGGACCCTCGTTGCATCCTTTGTCAAAATCATAATATCTCACACCTAAGCATCATTTTTTATATCTTAGGTGAAATAATTGCCAAATTATAAGTTTGATGGTGTTATCACTTCCTATTTTTGACATAGCAAAAATAGAGACAGTCATAGCAAGCAAAAGCACTAGTTGTGATATCACTCACATAGTGGTACTTTTGCCACCAAGCACACAATCCCTATTTTTGTCAATCTATAGTTTATCATCCAATATCTAAATAGGGATCTAATGTTGGTCAACAAATCCATATACTCTCCTCTATCTTAGCAAGACCCCTTTGCTACTAATCCATCATTTTATGTCTATTTTACAGCTGAATAAAATTACCATTAAGAAATAGTAGCATCGATAACACTTATATAGAAATAACAACTCTTTTTCCAACAACACTTTTGTAGGTTGTAGCACTTTTGTAGAGTTATAGAAGTTTTTCCTTTGAGGCAAAAGATAAAAATTTTCAATCCAAATATTTTGTTTATTGCATTTAGGTCATATAACTACTTGTTGTCTATATTAGGTCTATTTATATTTATCCATTAAAGGTAAAAGGGAAAGAAAAAAACTAGTTACCATTAATTGTTAAGGGACCATATTTAATCTTGTACATCATTTCAAGTAAAATTGTATGTAGTTGCATTAGGCTTGCTTTCTACATAATCATCTTGAACCATTGCTCTTAAAAAGAAAAATCATATTTCCTTGATCATCAAAATCAAAAGTATTTTAGTTCATTAGGGCTTGCTTGTTTTATTGATTGATGTTTCGAGCGGACTAGATAGATTAAGTGTTCTCTAACTAATCCATTTTTTTTGTAGATAAGGTACAATAGCATTAATACCGGGTTTTACAGGTTGACCCAAAACCTTTTACAAAAATCAGCCTAAGGCTGTTGAGGAACATGTCCTTACTAAGGATCTTATATATGTAAAATCTACATGCCGCCAAAGCCATTACATATGGTAAGGCACATATCCTATTATAAAAAATAAACTTCCCATACAACATTTTGGGTATACCTCGAGAAAACATGCCTGCATCATAATTACAAAAAAAGAAACAGACACATATCCCTTCCTTGAAACAATGGAGAAACAAAAATTTGCAGACACACATAGCAGAGTACTGAAAAAAACTCCCACAAACTCTGCATTGACATTTTACTCTTAATAATTCTTTGGTAATTGCTTTCTTCCGTATATGACATGCTTTGGGACCACATCCCGTCTTGGCAAATCAGCCTTGGAGAAGTGAACCTGCTGGCTAGATTTATGGTGGTGGCTATCTGGTGGTCCACGTGGCTCTGGTTCAAAGTCTTATATTGTCGTTTCTTTCTTGCCCTGTGATTATCAACCAACCTCAAATTACTAAGATGACT
Organism: Wollemia nobilis; assembly: GCA_028583015.1. Classification (NCBI taxonomy): domain Eukaryota; kingdom Viridiplantae; phylum Streptophyta; class Pinopsida; order Araucariales; family Araucariaceae; genus Wollemia; species Wollemia nobilis. Next base: position 28,736 of record JAQPPZ010007783.1, on the reverse strand, counting down.
AGGAGCTATGTTATCTGACATGTGATTGTCCCCATTAGTCTTTGTGGTATTTCCAAACAACATCCACCAAGACTGACAACTCGGATAATTTTTATTGTGAGTCCATTTCAAAAAGGAGACGAGAATACTCATAGACTTCAAACTTACAGTGCCTTCCCTGTTGGTAAATTTGACTATCATTCTTGGCATTCTTGTTGAATAAGCTCCTCTACTTCGCTCGGGACACCGTGTTCCCATTTGAAAAGTCCATCACCATCGACACCCAAATTGGCCAGCTTATCAACAACTTTGTTAGCTTCCCAAAAGACATGTTGGGCTTTTCTGTCCTGTCTTCCCTGGAAAAGGATCCTAGCATCTTCAAAAATTGTTTTAATCCTCCAAGGAGGTGTTTTCCAATTATTGAGGAGATTTATAACATGCATAGAGTCTCCTTCTACGATCAAATTGCCTTCTAAGTCTTGAGTCATTTGAGGGCCTCTCCACATAGCTCTAGCTTCAGCTTCATTGTTCATCCTTGTTCCCAAATATTTGGAAAATGCAAGCATCATATTCCCATTATGATCTCACACAATGTCGCCAGTGCCTGCTCTTCCAGGATTGTCCTTAGCTGCTCCATCAAAATTAAGCTTAAACCAACCCGTAGGAGGTGGGGACCACTTAAAATTGGCTCTAGGGTTGACTACCCTAGGCATAGACTCATCTAACAAGGTTAAGCTTAAATATTGAGCAATCATGGTCTCCTGTAGATGAGGTTTACGACTATCAAAAGGGATAAGGTTCACATTCTCATTGGTAAAGGATAGGATCTTGGCAATGATAGTTTGATGATCATGGATAGACTCATTAAAGACTCTATGGTTCCTTTCTAACCACATCTGCCAAAGATAGTGATTGAGACAAATTTTCCACATGTATCTAAGTCTTTGGCTTGAAAAGGGGCAAGGCCACTAAATGAACAAATCAAGTACAATGGCTAGTTTAATCCAAGAAATATTGAAGGCATAAAAAACCCCACTTAGGATAGTCAAGGAAAAAGGGCACTCAAGGAAAATGTGATAAATGGTCTCCCAATTAGCCCTGCACAGATAACAATGATTAGTGATACAAATACCTTTACGCATCATATTATCAATGGTTAGAATTCTTCCTTGGATAATGAGCCATGAAAAGACTGTAATTTTTGTAATTAAATTTTTTATCTAAACTAAGTCCTTTTGGAGGACAAAATCCTCGTCATCAAGTAGAAGCTTGTAAGCTGATTTAACAGTGAACTGCCCATCTTGCGTAGGAGCCCAAGTCACTTGATCTTCCTTGGGTTTCATGGGGATAAACTGTTTCCCGAGAATGTTACAAAGATCATTTGATTTCGCTTGAAATCCCTGAATCCTTATTTGTTTCCACTTCATTCCGCCTCTCCATTATACCCTAGACTTAAGCTCATAAACTAGAACTATCCTTTAGGTGAGGAAAGAGTGGAAAGCATCACGATAGATCCCCTAAGAGGCCCTTTGCAATTTTCCATTCTCCCTTTTCAAAATAATATTACTTTCTTGCTTTGTTTACTAGTAGTTAAGTTTCCTAATTTATGAAAGGTTATAAATCTCACATATCTAGATTTTTTTAATAAGTATATTTATATAAACATGAATAAATTTGAACGTTCATATACATTCCTAGTATCAATTTAAATTTTATCTATATTAGTATCTAATGTCTAGGATTACGGTGCAAATTTAGAAGTTCTACAATAAATATGAAATATATGCATGTTTGGTCTATTCCTTTACCATGTTGCAACAACCAACTAGGGGAAGGGGCTTGGTCCACCTTCCAACCAACAAGCTCCACACTCTCACACACCCATGGCATTGACATTCCAATTGAAGAGACATTTAATTATTCCTACTCACACAAAAGATACATGTTTGCATATCTATTCATGCAAGTTACAAACTATCAAGTCATACAAAGCAATGGTTAAACAATGGATTCATGCACATGTTACAAAATAACAACACTAGCAACAAGGTTATTCAATGAGATCACTAATGCACTGTAATAACTAATATACTCATTATTAAAATCTTATCATTTTTAAATTAAAAATTAAGATCATAAATTTTCAAGTATATGAGACAAAAACGTATCTCATTCTACTCCTTTCCTCCAATTGCTCTTCATGTTTCCACCTTAAAAAATCAATATTTCCCCTTTGTGTTGGTACCAAAATCTACAAAATCTCCCAAATGCATAAACTATTGAGTAATCCCCCTCCTCATAAACAACTACCCTTCCTCATTATTCAACCATTGATCATGGTGAGATTTGCACCTCTTCACCTTCCATATAATCTCCTTGTGAGGGAGAGTTTCCCACCTCCTCTCATTCATGCAACTCATTTCTAGGGAGAGTTTCACACATCCTCTTCTTCATGCCACTCTAATTCTCATATTTTCATCAACCTATTTTATTCTTACTCTAATTAACTCCTCTTTCTACTTCCTACCATCTTAGGATCACTTCTTTTCTTAAAAGGTAAATTTGTGTTCTTATGTATTAATTTATTACTCTTTCATGTTCAATATTGTTAATTTATTTTACCCCTTAGGATTCACATCAAAAGGTATTAACAATTAAATCATAAGACTCATCATCCTATACATTTCCATATTTACAAGGCACATCACACAAGGCACCTGATTAATATCAATTCATTGCATATAATAATTCATAGTCTTGTTCAATAAGGATAGGACCACATGACACAAGTAGGCTAGTAAATTCTAGGTCAAGCATGGGTATAGGTACCTCCCCTAAGGTTGGTCTTTGACCTTGGGATTATGTTTGACATATTATATATATGTATATATATACATATATATGTATATATATATATATATATATATATATATATATATATATATATATATATATATATATATATATATATATATATATATATATATATCAATTGTTAAAACCAAATGCTAAATCATATGATCTTGTTGACCATTTAAAAGCAATAAAATTTCTACTTTATCCCATAAACAAAAAATCTAGCATGCTATGATACTTTATAAATTAAAACTAAATAACATTCCTATAATAACTAAATAATTGTTCATTATATATTTGCATAAACAACATCCACATTAATACATCATCAATTAATTATCAATAACAATACATACTCATACTATAAGTTCAACTACTATCTAACTACACTATTAAAATAGGTTTAACCAATAAATTATGGATTAAAGTCTAATCAAGTGGGGGAGAGAGTGGACATTGCATCCTCTTCACCTTTGTTTGAAATTCCTCCTAGAAGTTTTGGGTATTTTTTGCACCTACCCATGCTTAATTGCTAGAAGCTATATATTAGGTTTACCTTTTTGCAAATAAAACCAAATATCATTAACAAATTTTATTTACAAGCCCAAAAGCATTGTCAGAAATGGACTTGAGCCAAAAAGCGATAAGAAGGAAGCCCCTTGAACTTGTTGTATTATCTATAACCGATCAAAGCCTAGAACAGAGATGGAGGATCAGGTTACTATAACTATGAGTTCCTGAACATCCATCCCAGTGTCGAAAGAGCATAAAAGGATTGAAATGGCCAAGTCTGGGGATTATCGAAACAATTGCACTCGATAAGAGCCCGACAGGGTCCCAAAAGCTCAACCTTCACCAAGATAGGAAAGCGGCCTAGTCTAATAGAGCCTAGAACAATTAGGCCCAACCAGAGCCTAGAAGCATCATAAGGACCCAACCAAGGAAATGGTAAAGATCCAAGAGCATTGGAACATTCGTGCTCGATCGAAGCTCGATGGGGTCCCAATGTTTCGATCCAAAACATGAAAGCTGACAAAGGGAGAATAATGCAAAAGAAACAAAGCTTGGAGGATATCGAAAGATCCATACCCAACCAAAACCCAGAAAACACTCAAAGACCCGGTGCATGCAGTGAAAAAAAGAAGGTATTGGAAGAATTATACATGGAAAGACCCAACTAGATTTTGAGGACCTGGCTAAGGACCTGACATGATAGAAGATATATACGGTCCAAGAGTAAAGTCACGAGGATATCGGTACATGGTCGAAATTCATTTGACAAATCAAGAGGTATTCCATAGGTGCGCACACAATCTGACAATCACTTCCCAACAAGATAAGGTCTCTTTTGCCCATGACGTCTGTTGGGCATGATTTCGTATCAGGAGATCTCAATGGTAAAAGCCATCACATGGACTATAGGGTGGCTAAGCAGAGATGGTTAGCAAAAATCAAGGGACCAGATGTAGCCAGTAAGCTAGGCATGACTTAAGAAAATGCAGATCCTGGCAAAGTCAACAAGCCACATTCTAGTGGTTGGAGTAGCCATACTTCCAAGCAGTCCTACAAGTTGGTAGAATCTCTGACATAGCAGTAATCCACTCAGAAAGCAATCATGACTTGGTAGGGCTAGCTCATATATATTATAAGATGGCTATAAATACAAGGATGTAAAATGAAAACTTGTCGGCTCTTAGAAATTTACAATTCATATGTAAAATAGAATATTGCATCTTAATACAAAGTGATTGTTGTCTGGCCTCTGGTTCGATTTATTTGCAGAACATGTATGTATTGATGATAACTTCTTTCTAATTTAAGCATGTTGAATGTTTATGGTGTTTTATTCTTAACTCTGGATTTGCACTGTACTATTTAACCTATCTAGAATTTGTGGTTTGATAAGATACAGTAGATTAAAATTAAATGTTCAGTAATTGGTTGTAAAATTGGTTGGTCTGTTAGGTAGTTCGTTGTTTAATTACATAATCCTTGGTTTTACATTTGTCTTGATGTTGTTTAATCTACACCATTGTAAGTTTTGGCTTTAGCTTCCTTTATTTCTTTCAACACCCTTTTCCCCTAAATTTAGGCATAGTTATCCGGGACTTTAAGGAACCGACCTCCGAATATTGACTGTTCTAGTTGTCACAAGCTCCCCGATCATTCAATGTTGGTCAAGGTTTGTGGGCACACAAACCTTTCCATTAGGTATATTCTCTTACCAATAGTTTTTGGCATGCTCGGTGGGACCCAAAGGTCCCTTATTTGGATAATATAAGGATTGGTGATATCCTTTATTATTAGATCTCATAAAAATCACCTGGTGATTCTGCTCAAATCTAAAAATTTACATCATATGACCAGTTGCCTTTTAGATCTAAATAGAACTTGGTGATGCTCTATTTTGGTCGATAATCTCAATCACTTGACGAATCTTCTATATATTGAACCTAACTATTATGATCAATTGCCTTTGAAGTACGTAAAATAAGGTGACTCTATCAAAAATCAATCAAGGTTCATGGTTGGTTTCCCTTCTGCATCGTTCTTAAAGATCTATCTCCTAGAGGACTCAAGGTTTGATGAGCAGCCTCAACCTCACTAGTAGAGAAGTTATGCTCATTGGATGATTTCAAGGACCCAAGTTCTACAATGGTCCAGTGCGAGTGTCCCTATTGGAATTACGATGGCCCTTTGAATTGTTAAAATCTTCATGATATTCCCAGAATTGTCTTGAAGTTCTTGCCAAGCTTTGATGGGACAAATAATACTGCATTGGAATATTACCAAGATTTGCTTACATGGCAATGATTTATAATGTCATGCATGAAGACATAGTTCTTAGACTCCTTGTTATCTCTCTTAAGGGAAAATCCTTGCTATGGTACAAATCCTTGGTGGATGGGAGTATTTATACATGGGTCGATCTAGTAGAACCACTTATCAATATGTTTGATGATTCAGGGAACCCCTGCTTGATGCTCAATAAATTTTCACTCATCAAACGTGATCCTCAAGAAAATGTCATTGAATTCAACATCCATTTCAAGAGAACTTGGAATAGGATCCCTTACAAATTTTGGCCTTCTCCTCCTCAGGCCTACTTATACTACATCTAGGCTTTTCATCATGATATAAGTCTTTTGATTCAACAATCTAGAGAAAAGAGGTTTCTAAAAATTTACAAGGAGGTTGTACAAGTTGTTAATCCAGGTGGGAAAATTACCCCTCAATAATATCCCTTCTTCATGGCAAGCCCAGTCACAACCACCCCCTAAAGCATCTACGTCAAGCTTTGCCCAAACAATGTAGAATGCTTTCCCCATCGATTCCTATAAAAATAAATCTTTGGCAGAATGGGAGATGGCAGAAACTTGAACACCTACAGAGCAAGATAAAGGTCAGATAGGATTTACTCAAGATCAAAATACCAACACATTAGTTTCTCCTCAACTAGCATAGAACATGAATTATTAGGGACTAGCACCTTCCTAGTTCTCCTTGCTGTTAGATTCCCATGAAAGCCAACAAAGGTTGATTAGAAGCAAGAGGCCATTATTCTTAGTTGGCAGTCCTAGGCAAGAAGAGGGAGGGCCGACACTCTTTAATAACATACTTAAGATACCTCCTCTTCTATCGATTGAGTTCTAGGATAATTTTAGCTCTAATGAAGAACAATCAACATTGACATCCCAACCCATGTCATGTGACACGTTCTCTGCCACAACACACTTTGGAGAGCCAACTATCACTTTTCAAATCTAATGGTAATTAATGTATGACAATCATAATGGTTGGATAGTAACTCAGATCATGATGGGAAAAAATCAAGACATGACATGGACCTCAAACATGATGAGTTGAATTGGGAGGCAACTCTAGCACCCTTACCCAATCGATTCAAACACCGAAGATAATCGGATGGATGCCTATCCTTTCTTGATTGAAATATGAGTCTCAGAGTGCAATTGCAGCTAAGTGATCCCATGGTGAACGATGATGAGCAAAAAAATCCTTGTTGGATTGCATCAAGAAAAAATTCCATGACAAGATGGGCAAATTTCATTGGCATTTTGCCCATTCTTGAAATCATGATGGGGCTTCGAAGAGTGTATACATTGGGATGCAATTTGTGGGGGTGTCCCATGGAGTGGGTGAATTCTCTTTGCTTTCTCCTGAGTTAACCCTACAATTGCCTTCCCCTTTAGTGTTTTTACTTTTTTGCATCCTTCTCCTTCCTCTATTTTCCCTAGTTGTTCGTTATCATCGACCATTTTGGTCAATGGATTCTGTTCCATTCTCTCTGCTATTTTTGTTGTTGCTTCCCCTTTTCTCTCGTATTGTCCTATCCCCATATTTTTTTTTGTTTGTTGTTTCCTCTTGTTATCCCTCTTTTTTTCTTTGTCTTTGTGTTGTCCCATCGAGTTATTTTCTCCCCATCGTTCCCCCTTACCTCTTCTTGTAGCCTCAATCGACTGCATTCTCGCTAGCTTCTTTTCTAGCTCGTTCTTCCCTTCCCTTTCCCTCAAAAAATGTTAAGTCCAAGATTTTTGTTGGTCGTCTGGATTCCTTGTTTCCACAAAATGAAAATCCTCGTGAGTCACCAAGAATGTGGGTATTTTTTGCACCTACCCATGCCTAACTACTAGTAGCTATATATTAGGTTTACCTTTTTGCAAATAAAACCAAATATTGTCAACAAATTTTGTTTACAAGTCTAAAAGCATTGCCAGAAATGGAGCTGAGCAAAAAAGTAATAAGAAGAAAGCCCCTTGAACTTGTTGTATTATTTATACCCGATCAAATATTGAAATAAAGATGAAGGATTAGGTTGTTGTAACTATGAGTTTCCAAACATCCATCTCGGTGTCGAAAGAGTAGCAAAGGATTAAAATGGCAATTTTTGGGGATTATCAAACCAATTGCACCTGGTAGGAGATCGATAGGGTCCCAAAAGCCTAACCTTCACCAAGACAGGAAAGTAACCCAGTCTAATAGAGCCCAGAACAATTAGGCCTGACTAGATACTAGCAATATCATAAGGGCCCAACCATAAAAATGGTAAAGTTCCAAGAGCATCAAAATATTTGTGCTCGACTAGAGCTCGATAGGGTCCCAATATTTTGATCTAGGGCCTGGAAGTTGACAAAGGGAGCATAATGCAAAAGAAACAAAGGTCAACAGATACCGAAAGACCCATACCTAGTCATAATCCAAACAATGCTCAAATACCCGATGCACGCAAGGGCAGAGAGAAGGCACCAAAATAATTATACCTTGAAAGACCTGGCTAGGTTCTGAGGACCCAACATGATAGAAGAGATATCTGAGGTATTCCATAGGTTCATGCACGATCCGATAGCCACTTCCCAACAAGATAAGGTCTCTTTTTCCCACGACATCTATCGGGTACGATTTTGTATCAGGAGATTTCAATGACAAAAGCCATCACATGGATTACAAGGCGGCTAAGCAGATATGGTCAGTAGAAATCAAGGGACTAGATGTAGCCATCAAGCTAGGTATGACTCAAGGAAACATAGATCCAACCACATCAATAAGCCATGTTTTTGTATTTAGAACAACCATACTTATGAGCAACCCTACAAGCTGGTAGAATCTCTGACATAGCAATAATCCACTCAGAAAGCAATCATGACTTGATATTGTAAGATGCCTATAAATACAAGGATGTAAAATGAAAACTAGTCAGCTCTTAGGAATTTACAATTCATATGTAAAATAGAATATTACATCTTAATACAAAGTGATTGTTGTCTGGCCTCTGGTTTGATTTATTTGTAGAACATGTATGTATTGATGACTTCTTCTTTCTAAATTAATCATGTTGAATTCTTATGGTGTTTTATTATGAATCCTGGATTTGCGTTGTACTCATTCACCTATCTGGAATTTGTGGTCTGATAAGATATAGTAAATTAAAATTAAATATTTTGTAATTGGTTGCAAAACTAGATGGATATTTTGGTAGTTAGAGCAACCATACTTCTGAGCAGCCCTATAAGCTGGTAGAATATTTCACATAGCAACAATCCACTCAGAAAGCAATCATGACTTGATATTGTAATATACCTATATATACAAGGATGTAAAATGAAAACTGGTTAGCTCTTAGGTGTTTACAATTCATATGTAAAACGAAATATTTCATCTTAATACAAAGTGACTGTTGTCTGGCCTCTGGTTCAATTTATTTGTAGAACATATATGTATTGATGATTGCTTCTTTCTAATTTAAGAATATTGAATGTTTATGGTGTTTTATTAGGAATCTTGGATTTGTGTTGTACTCATTCACCTGTCTGGAATTTGTGATCTGATAAGATATAGTTGATTAAAATTAAGTGTTTTGTAATTGATTGTAAAACTGGTTGGTCTATTAGGTAGTTGGTTGTTTAGTTGCATAATCCTTGGTTTTACATTTGTCTTGATGTTGCTTAATCTACACCATTGTAAGTTATGGCTTTAGCTTCCTTTATTTCTTTCAGCACCCTTTTCCCCCACATTTAGACATAGTTAGTCGAGACTTCAAGGAATCGGTCTCCTTCGGAGATTGATTGTTGCAGTTGTCACAAGCTCCCCAATCATTCAATGTTGGTCAAAGTTTGTGGGTGCACAAATATTTCCATTAGATAGATTCTCCAACCAACAAAATTTTATTCTAGGAGAAGGATCTAGCTTATCATGGGTTAGTTGGTAGGGTTTAAGCTCATTTTTTAAAGTAATAATATCAAGGCTTGCTAACACATTATGATGACCATGATATGATTATCAAGATACAAATATGATGTTTTGATATTTATTTGAAATAAAATATTAGGGTAATAGGCATCTCTCTAATGTGATTACATCCCTGAGTTGCATGACCTATAATTTAAACCCTCTATCTTGAAAGAGTTATGTCAACTCAACTATCCCTATACATTCAAGTTTGATCTTACATTAATGTTATTTGATATTAAAAATATGATTTCTCTTTGGTACAATATATAAAAGAGTTATTTTACAACATAATATATTGCATTCATAAAATTATTAACTATTCATGGCTCTTTGGTATCACATTGGCTACACTTCTACTTTATCTTTTTATAAGAACGTGCATTCCTTATTGTCTGCTAGTTTATAGGTTAAACTTATGTAAATTATAAAACTTAGAAGGACCATAAGGACAAGATTCGTACACCTTTTGCAATATGTCATAAAAACTCATCATAGTGGATGGATGTAAATTCATGGATCTATCTCTGTCCAATCCTTTAATAGTCCTTAAACTCAATTATGGATGTGTATTTTCAGAACCAACCCACAATGGCTTGCTAGGAATATAATCTTTGAACAAAAGCCTTTTGTTGGATGATTTAAAACCCATGCATCAACTGTATCATCTCATAGCACAAATTAAATATATTAAGTATAACTTTATAAATGTTAGGATCAATATCTTATCTTATATATCAATTACTAGACTCTACTCAACTAGTGGCTCCTCTCCCTTACATCCTCCATAACCACTCCTCTAAAAAAGTCCAACAAAATGTTCTTAAATTTGTAGGTGGAGACACTTTAAACCCTAGCCATCATTACCTTTTTTCCTTCAAATAATATTTGTAAGATTGCATTCGCTCAATATACAATCACAATAAAACAAGTAAAAAATAGGGCAAACAGAAGGTCTCTTTGCTCATTTGTATCAAGTGCCTCCTTCATATCCAAATAAGTAATTTATAATAGAATGATGCTATGGAATATCCTCTCTTGATTACTAAATACATAACTAATTAAGTGAATAAATTAAATAGGAGGGACCCTAACAACTGAAGTACATCACCTATCTCAATGACTGTTTCAACTACTTTAGCTTCTACTTATTTGTCCGTATTTTCCCACTACTTAACCCATCATTCTTATGATCAACTTGGGCTTGGACATTAATTAGGGAGAATGTTTGAATTGCTGCAAAATAAATAACAATGACATTAGAAAATTTAGCTGTAAAATTGTGAACATGATTCAAATTGATGCCTTTGAATTCCTCTTAAAACTTGGATTAAACCCACATTCACAACGATAATAGCCTTTGAATTTATTTTTAATATATTATAAATTTGATTAAATCTATGCATTATGTGATTGAGTATAAGGATATGAAGGTGAGAGATAATAGAAAAGATAAAACCAAAGAAAGTGAATACCATTGGTGATAAGCACTTTCCAACATGGTAGGAAATGGAATTCTAGTTGTTTGGCATTCCTACCATGGGTGCCAACTGATGCAAGAGCATCCATGTGGAAACCAGATAAGTGATGCCAACTAGAAATTCCATGCAGAAGATTGGATAAGAATGATTAACATAAAACTAGCAGTTCAACTATTTGGAGTAGCTGGACAATCATTGTTTTTAGGGAAAATTAGGAGTTCAACCAACATGCATAGCTAGAGAGTCATTGTTCTTATGCTTATAAATAAAGAGGAGAAATGAAGAGCATGATGGGGGAAGAGAATGAGAGCATCAAAAGAAAATATAGAAGTGGCTTCCTTGTGTGAGATCTATGTGTCTCGTAGACATTATATAGTGACATCATCACATATGCAATGATTAATAAAAATCCTTATTTTCCTTAGTGTGTTGGGATCTTGTTGTGCAAATATGGTATGCATTCAAGATTATTGTGTTGTAGGTTTTTCTAATGATTATTGTAGGTGGATGTAGTTAGGAAGTGTTGGTCCAAAATATGCCTAAGGTAAATTGTGTGCCCAAGACTTGGTCAAAATTGAATGATCGATCGAGCTGCAAGGCTCAACTAGGTCAATCTCCAAAGAAGGTTGGCTCTTGTAAGGTTCTAACTAGCTAAAACTATGGTGGGGAAAAGGGTGCAGAAAGAAATAAATGCAATTGAAGCTAGAACTTAAGATGGTATATATTAAGCAACATCAAGAAGTGCATGAAGATCATGAAAAATAACAAACATTCAAACCTCCTAACAAACCAACCAATTTTATAAGATGTAGAATAATATATTTTAATCAGTTTTTAATCCAAAAAATTGTTTTTTCTAGGACTAGATAACAAGCATACACAAAAATCCAGGAAGCAAAATAATGCCATACACATCATCTAGCTAAAACAAAAATATTCATCCACTCATACATACATATTCTACAAAATGGTGAACCAAAGGCCAAATAGAAGTTTGAGTTGTATTGCTATCTTCAAAAAATATTCATACATGCAACTTGTAAATGCCTAAGAGTCGACCCTTTCACAAGAGGCCATTGCTCTTATTTATAATTTTTCCTATGGTTCAATATTTCCAATTTACAAAAGTGCTTTATTTTAAAAATTGTTACAACAAAATGTCATATGACCAGGTTGGAAAGGATACCATGTAGAATCGTTGATCTAAGCTAGGACAACATGCTTGATTTATGGTTGCTAATCAACTATTTTTTGCAAGTGGGAAAGTAGTGGATATGAGCTTAAATCTGGTTCATTCTTTGTTCTTGAAATCATCTATCACCATTTATCTGTAATAGATGTTGGTAGGTTGAAACTCTTCTGAAGATTCAACTCTCTACAAGTGGTCGTGGTTGCATCATAGCGACATGACGTGATGCCACATCCCTTTTCATGTCTTTGGTCTTCCCAAGATTTTGCGACCATGATGTAAAAACATGTTGTGATGTTGCACTCTTTCTTGCTTTGAAGCCCTTTCTAGTCTTTACAATCATGATATGGAGAAATTTTGTGGCATCGCACCTTTATTTTTCCCTTAGTACTTTTGGAGTTTCTATGGTTGCGACATGGAAATATGTCGTGATGTCATGATACTTTTCACCCGTTGAGCTTCCCAGGTCTTAGCGACCACGATGGGAAGACATGTCACGATGTCGTGCCCTATTTTTTCTTGAAGATATTTTTAAGACTTCACGACCGCAATATGGAAACAAGCTACGACATCACGTTTCTTTTTTATCTTAAGCTTTTCCAAGCCTCTATGACCATGATGAAGTGACAAGCCATGATTTCACAATGTCTTTCTTCCTTCAAGTATCTCAAGCCTTGACAACCATGACATGGAGATATGTCATGACATCGCACCTTGTTTTGGACTTAGAAATTCCCAGTATTTTCTAATCGTGACATTGAAACATGTCGTGATGGCGTGCCTAATTTCATCCTTATGCAAAAATTTAAAAATTTTCAAAATTTATCACCTCAATTCTCCTAATGTAGTCCTTTTGACCTATAAGAAGCACTTACAATATACAAATTTGTCAATAGAGATGATATTATCATGGCAAAGTATGTCATCTAGAAGAGTTATTGTTGTATGAGGTTGTCATCCTGGAGAAGTATCATCTGTATATTTTGATTACTTTTTAATTTTGGAGTTGTTACCTGGTGAAGTGGTAGATCTTGGGTTTCCCATCCTTAGGGAGAAACTATAATATAAGAGATTACCCCTTACCCCTTATCATGTTTCCAACTAGAAATATTTATTGTATGTATGCCATCAAGAAAAAGTACCACTAGGGAAGTGTGTTTCAATAGGGAAAATGTCATCGAAGAAGTGCATGCCACCAAGGGTATTGCTATCAAACTATTGCCATCATCATTACATATTATCATCATAAATTTTCTTGTTGATTTACCATTGTCATCATGAACCTATTGACTAAGGATGTTGTCCAAGAGAGTGTCATATAGGCAATTGTGTCATCTAGCTAGTTATGACAGTTGTGTCGTATGAGACAGGAAAGGAGATTATCATCTAAGTTAGGTTCTTATGATAGTTTTTGTATGAAAATATTGTTATCCACCATTTGCATTGAAAACAAATTACCCCCACCTTGTCATTGCATCATTTTGGTATCAGATCTAGAAGATCTTTGAGGATTGAACAATGGCACAATGGGGAAGAAGAAGACCATGAGGCTCTTGAGCCATAAATATAGCTAAGGTGCTAAGAGGAATTACTTCTTGATTTGATGCAATCAAAATTACCCAAATTTGGGGCATTAAAATAGAAGGTGTGAGTGATAGTGAAGAGGAGACTTGTCATGTAGAAGCTCAAGATGAAGAGCGAGAGGAAGATCTAGAAGAATGATTGATCTAAGCAATTTAAAATATGGGTTGAAAATCAAAGATACAAACTTCGTCATACAATGGAAGCTTGAATCTAGAGGAGCTCATAGACTGGAATACTCAAATGGAGATGTATTTTGCTTTTGAATCAATAGAATACCCCAAAAGGGTGAAATTTACCTATAAAAGCTGAAAGGATATGCATCCTTATGATGAGACCATATTCAAACTGAAATATGAAGAAAAGAAAAGGAGAGTATTAAGACATGGGAGAAAATGGTCACCAAGCTAAAAGCTAAATTCCTGTTGTTAGACTATCAATTGGGAACTTTTAGAAAATTGTAGAACTTAAGGCAAAAGGATATGAGTGTGAAGGATTACACGGAGGAATTTTATAGGCTTACCATTCATGCTAGTCATGTGGAAGATGATGAGGAGAAGGTTTCAAAGTATGTAAATGGGCTGCAATTGTTCATAAAAGATGAAGTTTACATGATGAGAATGAGGATGATTGAAGAGGCATACCAGTATGCACTCAAGGTAGAGGAATAATTGTTGTGTAGACAATAAAATAATATGAGAGGAAGAGGGAGATCCTCAAGGGAGATAACAATCAAGCAATGGTAGTGGGCAAAATTTGCAAGAAGGAGAAGTTGGTACTTCTCAAAGTGATTTCAACCAAAGTACCAAGGAAAAGGGTGAATCATCAAGAGGACAAGGTGGATTTGGTAGAGGTAGAGGTCATGGTTTTCTTGGAAAGTGTTATAGATATTATAAAAAATGACATAGGGTATTTTAGTTTTCTCGAGTACAACAAATTAGCGAAGGTGGAAGGGAAGCCCATAGTCAAATTGTACAAGCGAATGAAGAGAATATTGCTTTACAAAAGCACATGGAAGAACCAGAACAAGGAGAATCCCTTATGATAGAAAGGGTATTGTTGAAACCAACAAAGTAGATGCATGAACCTAAGCAAAGAAGGAGCTTATTCAGAACGATTTACAATTATGGAGGGAAATATTACAAGGTGATTGTGGATAATGGGAGTATGGATAATCTAGTGTCTATAGAGATGGTAGAAAATCTTGGGTTGAAGAGGATAGAGCACCCCAATCTGTACAAGGTCTCTTGGTTGCAAAGGGGACACCATATTTTAGTCAGTGGACAATGTCAAGTGAAATTTCAAATTGGATCTTATGAGGATGAGGTCCTATGTGATATTATACCTATGGACGCTTGTCATGTCTTGTTGGGAAGACCATGACAATTTGACAGAAGAGTAGTAGTACATGATGGTAGGGAGAACATCTACACTATTGAGAAAGAAGACAAGAGGTACACATTAATTCCATTTAAGGACAAAGGAAAAGAGGTGGATAACAATCCTACAGTGTTCCTAAATACTAATAAATAATTCTTGAAGACCTATAAGACCAAGTTGAAGGGAGAAGAACCAACAGAGGAAGGGATGGACACATGCAAGAGGATAATCATAGAGGATTAGTTGACCCAGGATATCAATAGTAGTGACAATGAAGACAATGGTGCAATGAATCCTACAAAAAATAAGGGGAAAGAGGTAAAAAGAAAGGGTAAAGAGATAGTGGTGGAAGATGAACCTCATCAAGTCATTATTGGCAATGACAAAGGCCATATTTCCATAGTTGATAGTGATAATGGTACTGCAAGGTATGGTGAAGGACATTATGATAGAAATGACATAGATCAAAGTGGTGATGAAGATTTTGTGTGCTTTGAAAAGCACACAAAAGGCATTAAATCCAAGTTACAAATGAGAAGAAGGGGGTACAATGGTAAGGGATTGGGAAAATATGGGTTACATAAAATATCCATAATACCATATTTAAGGCCAAGGAATGAAGGTCTTGGGTATACAGGTCCAATAGGAAGCAATGGGACTAAATTTGTGAGAGGCAAGAGCTCTACGAGGAATGAAGGTTTAAGAATGGATTGTTGCACTCAATGTGGAAGAGTTGGACATGTTGCAACTAGGTGTTGGAACCTATATCCTTGTGAGAGTTGTGGAGGAACCTAAATCCTTGTGAGAGTTGTGGAGGCTTCCTTGTGTGAGATGTGCATGTTTCAAAAATATTGTATGTAGTGGCATCATTGCATATGCAATGATCAATAAAACTAATTATTTTCCTTAGTGTGTTGGAATCTTGTTGTGCAAATCTTGTATGGATTAAATATAGTTGTGTTGTAGGTTACATTAAATATTATTGCAAGTTGACAGAGTTAGAAAGTATGAACAATCACTACAAATTTATTGATAAAGATAAAGCCATCATGGCAAAGGGTGTTGTTCAAAAGAGTTATTTTTGTTTGAGCTTGTCATCTTGGAGAAGTGTCATTTGTATATTTTGATTGATTTTTTATTTTGGAGTTGATGCCTAGTGAAGTGGTAGATAGTGGATTTCCCATCCTTAGAGAGAAACTATCATCTAAGAAATTACCCCTTACCCCTTGTCATCTTGCCAAATATTTATCATCTACATATCGTTAAGGGAAAGTGTTGTTAAGAAAGTGCATGTCAACAGGGGAAGTGTTATTGTAGAAGTGCATGTTGTTAAGGGTACTATCATTGAAGTATTATTTTAATAGTCAAATATTATTGTCATAAAGTTTTCTACTGACTTGCCATTGTCATTGCCATCAACAAGATGCTATCATGAACCTGTTGACTAAGGATGTCATCCAAGAGAGTGTCATCTAAGAGGGGAAAGGAAGTTGTTCTCTAAGTCAGGTATTTATGATAGTTACCATATAAAATTATTGTTATCCACATCATGACCCTCCCTTGGCAAACTTATTTATATGATAGACATAAGAACTTATATGTTACCTTATTGATGGATGTTTGAATATTTCATGTTTAGTTTCTTTGTATATATCTATTTTATGAAATAATATGATGTTGCTAATGGATTTGCATGTTTGTAGGAATAGGTTTTCTCATGGGTGGAAGAAAGAATTAACCACCAAGAACCGGATGCTAAAAGAAAGGGAAATGATGTGATGATTTATTCATCGAAATGACTCAGATCAACATGGATGAATGATCTTTTCATGTAGTTGCATATCATGATCTACATGAGGAAAATATATCAAGTTTTGGGTGAAACTTGTTTGTTGCTTGATAATATTCCTTTAGATGAGATTGTGTTTGATATAAAGTGATTCATTGCAAAGAAGAGTCAATGCTTGCTTTTATTGTTTTTGTTCTAAAAAATATATAGAAAAGAATAGAATTTATAAGAGAGTTATATTTTATTTGACATTATTGGTTTAGCATTTAAAAGGAAGGTTTTATTAGGCTTGCTTGAATTCAATTTAGAGTAAGAATTCATATTATTATTTTTATTAATGATTCTTGTTTCTTCCATTTACCTTGGAAAAGAAAAGTACATCCTTAAAGGAAAGGCTTGTTTGTATGGAAATCTAATGATCCCATGTTTGATTATTTGAAATACAACTTAGCTTTATGAGGAGTTTGATGCTATGCTTGCAATAAAAAAAATATTTAAGTCTCTTACTAAGACTAAGGTGAGGACTTTTGAATATGCAATAACATTACCTTATAGTTGGACATGCTCAATCGTGCTTCAGATGAGGAAGACGTACATTATGGAAGTTAGGGATACCACACAACTCATAATCATACCCTAGCCAAATCGGATCATGGGAAAAACAAAAAAAAATATGGTACCTTTTCTTGGGAGAAGGGTGTAGTGAATAGCACAAGACAGAGAGAGAAGTTAATGGAGGGGTGGAAAAATAAAGCTAGCTGATCAAAAGCTAACTGGTTACCTAAAAATCATATTGTAGTCTCACTGTGATTTCTAGGTAGACTCCAAGAACTTGTTTCATGGGTTTGGCTTGAAGTATTGCTCTTTTCTTTAAATCCTGGTTTGTCTTTATGTATATCATTGGTTGTATATTTTGGTTTGGTTTGTAAACCATTCATCTGATCAAAAAAGAGAAGGGATTATGATTGGTTCCCACATTATTTAGCTTATTGTGTGTTCAATATGTTGAATGGTTTGGATACATGCTCTTTCATCAGGAATACGTCCTGGAGTAATTTCTCCATAACCCTCTTGATTGTTTATCTTTGGGAATCCATGATTTAACGTACTTCTCTCCTGAAAGTGAATTGAAAGGGGTATAATACTACAAATTTTATGGATTTTGTA
The DNA here is from genome assembly GCA_028583015.1 of Wollemia nobilis. Classification (NCBI taxonomy): domain Eukaryota; kingdom Viridiplantae; phylum Streptophyta; class Pinopsida; order Araucariales; family Araucariaceae; genus Wollemia; species Wollemia nobilis. Next base: position 10,570 of record JAQPPZ010007783.1, on the reverse strand, counting down.
TGTAACTAGATGATATTATTGAAACTTTAGGAATAATATTACTCGGTTTGATTATTGTTATATTTATTGTAAAATCCTTCTTGCTATATTTATTATCGAGGGGATGGCTATAGTTGTTTTATACTGAAGCTTGTCATTGTTGCATTGAGAACAAAATACAGTGAGCTTACTTTTCTTTACAATGAATTTTTAAAGTGTTGGTATCCATTTTATATTATTTTCCTTAGAAGTGAATACAATAAACATAGTTTGTTTTCTATTGTATGGAGATTGTAGGCGTAGGTGGTCTTGTGTTACTAGTTTAACTTAAAATGTACTTCCATTCAGACTGATATTGGGTTCTTGATTGACGTCGTAGACAAAGCATGAAGCTCGAGAAAGAGCTTGTGAATGTCTGAATGGGGTAATAGCAACCTATACGTTCACTATTACCATTAATAAGTCTTTCTTATTGCTTGGTTTCTTCATTTTGAGATTTCACTCTGGTGAAAAAGAGATTGGAACGTTTCCTATGTTTTAGTCAAATATTGAAGATATAAAGTATACAAGGTGTAACACATAAGTTCCTTTCAGAATAAAGCAACTTCCATAATAGTTAAGATGGCTCCTCTTTTGCACAATTAAATAATATTGCATATAAGCATCAGGGATTGTCGTAGTTGTCTTACCATCGTAATACATCCTTGAGTCTTTAAGATGTACTTTCCTTATAGATAAAGTAAGAGAAGAGCCTTACAAAAATTGTAATAGAGCATCATGAATACTTTCCTTATGAAAATGATTGTTATAAGATTGTGTTCTTCCAAATGTTTTCTTGTGTGATTTAATTTAAATAAACGTAAGTGGATGTCATTTTCCAGATCTTTTATGAAGGGATTATGGGGTTTTGTAAATATTAAAATATGCTTGTGCTTCTTTTAAAGAGTTTGTGAGGTGCGAAGCCCACTATTTACGAAGGGAAAGATGTGGTTTCCTTTGGAATTATAACCCTTTTATTAAGTAGAGAGCATGCTTATAATTGTGGTTTATTAAAGAACATAATGGAACATGTTTTGGTTTACTTTGTTTTATTACTTGGAATGAAAATAAAATAAATGCATTTAGGAATGCACACTTATGCTAGAAGTCATTTTTGATCCCTTATCTTATCTTCTTCTCGGTTGGTTAAAAGAACCCAAATATGGTGGGGTCTACGAGGCACATGAGCTGGAAATAGAAGAAAGAGTTTTATACTGTCAAACTTGTAGTCCATGTCTTAAATGGACTTTGTAAGCATTGAATAATCATTTGTATATAGGATACTTGGGATGTGTCCTTTGTATTAAATATTGTTATTTAGTTCTCTTGTAAATAGAGAGATATTCTAAAAACATACATATATCTAGTTGTTTATTTCTATGTTGAAAATATAACAATGTTGATCATTTAAATATGAGCCAACAAGGTGGTTTATTATGATTAAAAAGGAATTAATGCTATGGTTTTATACTTTTATTATAGGCAATAAAATTGGAGAAAGTGGTCTTTTACATTGGTTATGTATGAATAATGTTGTAACACCAATGGGATATAATATTAGTGATGAGTTGTTAGGACAAATGGATTATGGTGAATAATTATTGCACTTATTCTATTAAATATTTGTATGAGAGTAGATCTTAAATATGCTAAATGGGTTTATGATGGTTTGTTTACTATGAAACCTAAAGTTGAACAAGATAGATAAGGCTTGTAATCCGGGAGGGATTTCAATACTTATGGTTTCTTTGGATTGGAATAAAATTCTAGGTAAGGATTGAACCTAGACTTCCTTATAGAATAAACTTATCTATACATTGCCCTAAAGTAGAATTTAGTTACATAATTATTTAGAGGACATACAATGAACACTTCTTAGTGATGGATCACTTAAAGGGATTTACATTAGTATAGGTTACTACTTAAAGGAAGTCGAGAAAGATCTAACAGATGAATGTCTTGTTTGGAATAATTCATTTCATGAAAAATCCTAGTAGAGAGGAAAAGAGTTTTAATGAACTCTTATCCATGAAAAAATTTTAGTGTGAGACCTAGTGATGAAAAGGCTAGTTCATCGTGGAGATCTATGCTTTGAGAATTATGTAATTTTGATTGGAGATATATATTTTTATAGGCTCCTTCTTGATGGAGTGTCATTGGCTAACTGTCAAGCTTGTCCTCCTTTACTTCAACTCTCTCTTTGCCAATTCATGAGAAAAGGTATTTCCAACATGACTAGGTTATCAAACATCCTAATTAATTGCTTTAATCCTCCCATATTAACCATGTGATATGTTCAATGTATTTTTCAAGACTTTATTACATTACTTACTTGGTCTATGGCCTTATTATTTTTGTTGTAATCAAATTTATTTACATGCCACCTATGTACACAAAATTATGGTGTGTTTTCTCATGCCAACGTTGTTAAGATTCACTTCTTCATCGAGCAATGTTCCAACCATATAGTGCCATATTTTTTCTTTTCTCACTAATTAGTGCTTTAGAACATGTGGCTTATTTTGGTAAAGAGTTTGTCATCAGGTCATATTTGAACAAAAGTGAGTCTTAAAGATTATCTGATGCATGGCATCGGGACTTAGTGTAGATAATTTTTCTTTAGCATGTGAGTCGGCCACCTTTCCTATATATTTTGGTCTATGTGCCAAATATACATCATGTATTCGTAGAGTTCTTAGATATATGAGCATCATTGCCCTAGGATCCAACATAGAATATTTCTTAGTTGTGTGCACTTTTTTTGCTAGTTGTATTGGATTCTTTAGTTGTGTTTGTTGGAACATGTGACTTGCCATGCCTCAAGATTGATTATAGCTAACCTCTAGATTTTGCATAATTTAATTATCATTTTGAAATTAGCCATGGAAAACTTGTTCCACATCAACTTTGCCTTGCCACCTAGCCAATATTTTATCTCCATGTGTAGATATTCCAAAATAATTTGCTCCTCATACCTCTCCATGTGATAAGGTTTGAGATTTTCACTATAAATCTAGACTCTCTTGTACATAAGGGATAATCATATGAGTATGACCTGGTGCCAAGTGTCCCTCAAACTAATCCAAGAATTCCTTTGACAAATATATCCCAAATAATGGTAGCAAACCAACCACTATTACATCTTGAATAATTGCTAGGTCCAACAATTTGTGTAGCAATATTGGAACACTTTTTACTACACCTACTATTGGGATTGTTTTTTTGTTGAAATATAGCATACCAAAATGAACCTCAACATATTTCAAATTCATTGCATCATAGACCACATAAGGTGTCACTACAAAAGCAACTCTCAGGTCTAATATTCAATTGTGTAATACCCAACCTTTCACACATAAGGACAAATAAAAGGACCAATTTAGTCTTACCATGTTGAGGGATGGTCGACTATGTACCATCTTGAAACTTGGGAAGGTTATTTTGCTAGTTGTCAAGCTCTTCAAAGCTGCTTCAACCAAATCCACATACCTAGGAACTAGCAAGGTCTCTTTTATTTTCTTTACTTCTTTCACAATGTTGTTTTTAGGCTCATCCAATAGTCCAATATCCCTTTGAGAAAAATTTTTGAATTATTTTTTATATCATTCAATTTACTCTTCCCTTTGTTTCCTTGTTATAGTCGGGTAGTATATCTTTCGGTAGGCCTGCATCCTCTATTGATATATGTGGGATATTTTTGGGTTGACTTACTTTACAAATAATTTTGGCTTATGCCTCTTGTGTCACTCCCTTTGCAGGTACATTTATGCTTCCCACCCTTCCATCTCAATCTATACCCTAATTTGCTTTATTTTTGCTTCATAATTCCTAGGTTTCCAATCTTTAGGGTATATGATGGCATGGAAGCATGCTTGGATCCTACTGTTGGATTGACCAAAGTAGGTGTGAAGGGTTCCTTAGCTATAAAATATTATTTTGGATCCATCACTTAGGCCACTAATTGTTATGCTTTGCAGACTATGATTTTTTGAAAATGAGATTGATATTCTCAATAGGAATTACCATTGTAATGACTATAAAATGGTGGATATTTATGTCTGTATAGAGTGGTGAATGCTTTCTATTATAATATTTCAGCTATAGAAAAATATTTTCCATCAACCTCACTAATCAACATCATTTGATCTTCTAAGGAAAAATATTCCCCTTGAAGGTATTCTTCAAATCCTACCTCAGTTTTCTACTGCTTCACAATTTTGAGCTCATTTTTCAAGTGTTGAATCACAAATTTTAGTTCTTGTATCTTATGAGATTATAGGGTGTGCATGGTGGGTACAATTCTTGTCAAGAAATGAGATGAAGGATATAATCTAGACCATGTGTCTAGTGAAGGAAAATGTAGTACTAGAAAGGAATCTTGTGGGTTTTCTTGATAAATCTAAGGCATGTCTAGCATGGTTATTCTAAGAGGAATATTTTTTACTAATATTAACACATTGTCCACTATGGTTGCAATCTAAAATATATGTGGTAACCTTTTCTCATTAGATTTTCTAATTTGAAGGCTTAAGTTTGGGGTGAATGCATGAAGGTAATAAATATAGGCTTGGGCATGTGAGCCTTATTTCTTAAGGTATTCTTCTCTAGGTTCTCTTAAACTAGATATTGAAATAAGTGATACTCTCGTGAGGCTTCCTATGAATAAAGAAAAACTGAGTGAACAGTAAGAAGGGATCTCCTAGATCATCAAACTCTAATATGAAGGGTTCAACTAGGCTAACCCAAGTTCTAATGTTGTTGCCTTTTAGTGACTGAAACCATGTCAACACTTTTTCCTTAAAAGAGAGTGCAAGAAGCCTCACCATTACATCCTCATGGGTAATATTACAAATGGAATCCAGAGCAATGATGCCTTTGCAATGCTCATAAATCATCTTTTTGCTACCATCATAAGAGGACAAAATCTTCAATGTGTCCTAAGGAATCTGATGGTGATCCGATAGGTTTAGGGGTTTGACACTATTCTAGGTTAGATACCCCAACCATGGATTCAAGAGTGATATATTATGATACCCTTGGAACCAATGATTTGCTTAATATCTAGTGAGATACCTTGACCTCCGGTCTTCTTATTTTGTAATTTTGGATCTCTTTTACCAATGGAGTTTCCAACCTCAAATCCTTCAATCACTGGAGTCACCAAGTAAATATGTATTCTCCACTTGTGAGGTCAATATTATTCACTAGAATCTTTAGTCCTTTGGGCAAATGAGATAAATATTAAACAATTTATCCTATCAGGTGTACCTAAAACTCAGACCAAAATCTACGTAGTCTATAAAATGTGCCCTAAAATCTAGTCAATATAGGATAACTATGATTTCTCATAATATCAACCTATAGAAAAGGTTTATTCCTTATGGTTATGGTAAAATTAAAATAATGTTTAAGATTAAAAAATTAAAGGAAAGGGTTAGTAAGGAGAGAGGGTTTAAATAATGCTCAAAAAATGAATGGAGTATAGCTTAACAACAATGAAATATATTGTAATAGTATCTTTAAAAACAAATTAAAGCAAAGCTTATTAGAACCAATAATAAAAGCATTATAGAGTTCATTAAGCTTAGTTTTTTTTTACATGGTGGAATCTGTAGCCACCACGATGATCCGAGCATGTTGTCCTTATTTATGGCTTCCATAGTATTTTGCATTATTCACCTCAGAAGCCACCACACATTACTCCACACAATCTAACCTTATAACCAGCATGTCACATTCATTAAGCTTAGGTTATATACTTTAAATATTCCAAATACTTCATGAAAGACAATCTAACTAACAATCAAATTATGCAAAAGTTGCTTTAACAGAATTCATCATTCATAAAGCATAAAACAAAAATGCATTAAAGTATACAATTCATACGTAAAAACTTGAAAATGCTAACACCAATGGAGACCAAAAAACTTTCACTTTGATTGATTGCAAAGCAAAGTATACCATTTATGACAAGCAAATGCTAAAGAGCCAAACCTTGTGTTGAAGAGCTCTCATCTATTTATAAAATTATAATGTTTTTTATGTTATTCTCCATCATGACAATGGGGGCCTTATTCTAGACTAATAAGGACATGTATGATCTGACTTGCACGTTGGAAGAGTGTGTCTATCATGTTCTTGCTCAGGCTAGCTAAACTATCTTGATTTTGATGAACATGTGGTCAATCCTAATATTTTTCTTGGAATGGCATTCATGCATCCTTTAAAACCTAAGTGTTTTTGGCGGTTGTAATGTTTTTCCACAATTAGTCAAAGGTGCCAGCTCAACTTGACCATTTTGATTTGGACAATTGTGTAAGACGTGTGGATCTTGCTAGAAGAGACATGTTTAAGAGCTTGACCATTCATCGTCAGGCTTGGAGATGTTACCAAGATCTTGGAGTCTAGGTCAGGGTTTCTTAGAGTGTTACTAACATCATATTTAGAGAATCTTGAGCTTATATTATTCAAGTTTTGTGTTATCTTTCAGGTTTTGTTGAGGTTTGGTGTGTCGTCGATATTTGTAGATATCAGATCTAAGTTGTCGAGATTGTTATAATAGTAAATATAATAAAATATAAAATATATAATAAAATAAAAAAAAAATAAAAATTAATAAAAATATAATAAAATATTTATTTTATACTTTATTGAATTATACAATTGATAAAAACAATCCCCTTCCTTTGTTCAAGGTTTGGCTCTTCTTAGGAAGGTCCAAGGTTCAAACTGTAATGTGTATAGTAGTGTGTTAATACCCTAATGATAAGTGTAGCTATCAGCTTTACGAGGGTCATGGCTAGAAGGGGACTACTCAGCCCTATACAGTGGTTTTAAGAGTTTATAACACCACGAATCCAAAATAAATAAAAATTTACATTTAATCTATAATACTGATATAAAAGTTAGGTGAGATTCCAATAAAAGGGATACTAATATAAAAGTTAAGTGAGAGGACAAATAAAAATATAAAATATTAATCATTTAACATAACTTTTTTGTTATTGCAATTTATACAGAGAATTTTAAAAAAATGTAATTAACTATGAGGTTTTGTAAGAATGTTGGGAAGAAGTTTGTTTGGCTAGAATCGTGGAGTGCACACAACAAAGCTAGGATTTGTAAAGTGAAGCACAAAGAAAAAATAAAAAACACAAGTGATAGTAATTTATTTTTCTAGAAAAATCTTTTATTTGCTGGAGGAGGAATGAATTTGGGGGAAGATGAAAAACCCTAGCATCGATCAATTTTTCCAGGAGAGATCGCAAGTATTAGTTTATGTACTTCTTTTTCTTTAGATTTGAAAATATTTCATTGGCTAGGGCTTTAAAATAAGGGACCTCTTCTTTAGGAAGTGATTTATGGCAGTCTATTGGTTGCAATGATGATTTTAGCCTCACATTTCAAACAATATGACAATGAGGCATTCTCCATGTTTTCACAATAGTTTTCCTTTGATGAGAAGAAACTGGATCATATGTGTCAAGTGCTTAAAGCAAGGAAAGCACCCCATCCAAAACCACATGCTCACTCTAACAATGCTTCCTTTGTGCCCAAGTTAGATGAGTCTCCTATGATTGAGGTGCCTCCAGCCCTCATCCAACAACCTTTGCTCATGCTTTCCACCCAAGCCCTTACATGTAAATTTGTGGGAATATGGCCTTAGTCCAATCACAATCCAAAAATAAATTAACACACATTGGGGAGGTAAATTCTCATCTTATGAATTCATGATGACAAGTAGATGATACTTTGTCATTACATTTACCTTTGTGGACGACAAGAGCACTATCTTTCATAGAGTTCCCTAGTTTTTGGAATCCACTCTACGTGACCTTGTGGAGCATGGCATTTGATCCTCAAGAGGAGGATCCTGAAGAAGTTTTTGTCTAGGTGAGGTTGCCATTTTTTCCACTGCACCTATGGAACAAACCTTCAATGGAATTAGTAGGGAATGTTATTGGAACATTCATTGATTGGGCTCCTCAAAATGTCAATAACATTATATGCACACACATCTATATGCAAGTCAATCTGAAAAAAGGGTGTACCCGAGCATATTGGAATTAAGGTGTTTTATTGGGTACATAACTAACCACTTGAATACGAGCATATACCATTCAAGTGTATAACTTTACATAAGCATGGGCATTTCTCTTGAAACTACCCAAATAAATAAGCATAAGAAATAAAAAAAGAAGAACTAGGATTCTAGGAAGTCAAAACTAGACTGCACAGATCAAGAAGCAAGAATCAACAACCTCAACAACATGATTAAAAAATATCCTAGAAAAAAAAATAATTTGTAAGTCTTAATGAAGGAGAAAAGGAAATCACATCTCTAGATGTGATGGCTCTTAAATATAAAGAGAAGATACCTACAACTGAAGCTGACAACTCACCATAGATCTTAGGAGATACACCAATGAACACAACAGCTAGAGAAGAAACTAATGAAAACTTAAAGGAAGAGGTGGAAGAAACACAAGTGGAGAAAATAGTGATTCCCGAGGGCTTGCCAACCACATGATCTGTAGCTAAGGGAAGAAAATTGAACCAAAAACTCAGAAATGAGCAAGCACAAAAAGACTTACAATCCAAAACCTAGGTCAAAATTGAGGAGAGCTTCATAAAAATTAAGAAGCAATCCAAAAAATGAATATTATGTCATGGAAATGTAGGGGATTGGGAATTAATCTAAAAAAAAGCTATCTCAAAATTCTAATACAGGATTAAGAAGCAAGCCAACAATATTTTGTATTTAGGAAACAAAATAGTAAAGGAAACATTGACTACAAAATGGCAAAAGATGTGGGCACAATTAGAATTGATAACTATTGATTATGTGGGAGATTCAATAGGACTGGCTATGGTTTGGGACCCACAATAATTAGTTTGTAGCTTACAATATAAGCACAATAACTGGATAGGTACAAAATTTGTCTTACCAGATGGAACTAGTGTAGCAGTAATAAATTTTTATGGTCTAAATCATATTATCTAAAAAAGATAAGCATGGAAAAACTTAGCACAATGGCTAGACAATGAAAACTTTGGTAATATAATATTGGGAGGAGATCTCAACATGATTCTCTACCACTGGGAGAAGGTTGGGGGAAGTTTAGCAAGGGATCCAAATAGATATCTGCTCAATCAAATTATGGCAAATGAAAGCTTACAAGACATTCGATCAACCAAAAAAAAGTACACTTGGAGAAATAGAAAAGCAAGGGTAAACTATACTACAAAAATATTGGATAGATTTTTTATCAGTGAAAATATCCTATCAACTTTCCCCTCACTTCTTGTCACATTATTAAGAACTCTATCTCAGATCATAAGCCAATTCTCTTGGATAGCGGCCAAAGCCTACAACCTCAAAAAATTCCTTTTAAATACAAATCTAAATGGGTAGTAGAAGAAGATTTCAATGAACTTGTGGAAAGCACTTGGAACCAACAGATCCAATCCACCAACCCCCAAGAAACTTGGGAAAACAATATTCAAAAAAATGAAGCATATGATAAAAAAATGGTTGGTAGAAAAAGCAAGAGTCAAACTAGACAAGAAGCAGTTGATGCAACAACTAGAGTAGCTAGAAACAAAATTTGAGGATCATCCTCCTCAACCATGGCAAGAAGATGCAAGAAATGACTTGATTTAGAAGCTCAATAAATTAAGCACTAAAGAAGAAACACATTGGAGGCTTAGATCTCGAATGGTTTGGCTAAGCAAGGGGGATAGAAACACCAAATATTTTCATCTAAAAACATTGCAACACTGCCAAAGGAACACAATCAAGGATATAGATCATGAAAGAACCACTTAGATAGATAGGACAAAAATTAAGGAACTTGCCAATCAACATTATTCAGCTCTGCTCTTCAGAGAAAATGGTAACCCGTATTCCCAATCAATATTGCTGCAACATATATCAACAATATTAAGTTTAGAAGACAAATAGGATCTCAGTCAGCCAATCACTATGGAGGAACTTAAGGAGGTTATAACAACTCTACCAAAGGATAAAGCTCCCAGACCTGATGGATTCACAATTAAATTTTACCAACAATACTTACACATCATTAGAGAATATTTTCTACACATGATTGAGGATATTATGGTGAAAGGTAATCTTCTTGGAACCATCAACTCCACCTTTCTAGAATTGATTTCAAAAGTAAAAAATACCACTACTTTCTCTAGATTCAGACAAATTTCTCTATGTAACTCTTAATATAAAATTATAACCAAACTATTGGCCAATAGAGTAAAGAAAAAACTTGATAAAATAATATTAGAAGAGCAAGGGGGTTTATTCCTGGAAAACAAATATATGATAATATCATAACAGTGCATGAAGCCCTCCATAGTAGTAGAAAATAAAAAAAGAAACAAATTTTTATAAAACTTGATATGACAAACGCCTTTGATTGAGTTAATATACAATTTGTAGAACAGGTCCTACAAAATTTTGGATTCCCACATCAGGTCATAAAGTGGATCAGATCATGCATAAAAAACCCATGGATTTCCCACTTAATAAATGGAG
>JAQPPZ010007781.1:0-84744 GCA_028583015.1 Wollemia nobilis | reverse complement strand
ATTGTCTCCTACCTAGTTGTACTTCTTGTTTACCCCTTTACTTGGAGACATTTGTTCTTTTATATTCTAAATTTGGTCCTCCTCATTGGTAGTGAACTGGAAGGTGTCTCTAACCCTTTCCAGTGTAAGACTCTCAGAACCTTCAATAGAAGACTCAATTTAGACTTTCTTCGTAGCATGTTATTATGGGGGACTCTTCTCTTGTATTTCATATTCCCTAAGGATATTGGACAAATCTCCAGCTTCTGTTATCTTATTTATAACTTTATTAGGAATAGGATGTTTCTCCTGATTGACCACTAAGGTGGTAGAATACAACAAGGGTTGGCCCTTTGCCACATCATATTGTTTCACTAGACACGTTAGCATCAAATAAAATGATGTGAGACTTTGTGGTTGTTGCTACGAATAAGTGACCAACTTCTTCCCTTTTGAGGTGGTGACAGGAGAACTGGAAGAAGAGGGGAGTTAGGCCTACTCTTTTTGGACCTCATCCACTATTTTCATCATGACCTCAAGGAGGTCAGTATCTTTCTAGACAACTTGGAAGGTGGGGTCATGGAACTCTTCTGAAGGGGCAGCTATAACTAGTGGTACCACCTTGTCCACCAACAATTCTTTGTGTAGTCTCAATTGGGAATCGTAGTCTCCAACTACCTCTAGCCTACTATAAGGTCTATTCATTACCCTACAAACTAATTCTAGTATTTGGTTATTTTTTAAAGCCTTATGCATCTCATCCTCAAAATTATCCTCATTGTGAGTAACTTATAGAAGAGCAATTTTATTGATAGTTTTCTGTGATAGCCATTTGGAACATAGGCCCTTCAAGTAACCTTTAGGAAATAATAGGTGTCCATGTTCCATATGGCCCACAACATGGTAAAATGGCCGAGGTATGTGTAGGGACCCTTTGAGAAAGGGATGGGCAGCCATGGCATGGGAATTTCTTTCTAAGATACCTTATTTTGACTTTCTTTGTAATTTTTTGGGTTATCTCTAAGATGGCGATCGAGGTTAGGAAATGCATTGGTAGTGCCTTTGGGGGCAGTTTAGATCCATATAATATAATATAGGATAATTTCTTTGTATATAATAAATCTCCTACCCTTACCTCATGCAAGAAGTTCCTCATCTTGAATTTCAATCTGTTAGGCTCTTCTCCACATAGTCGGGTGTGCACTATTGGGAGGATCTTCTCGAAGGTCTTGTAGCTAGAGCACCCCTCCTGGATGCACATCAACTAGTCTTTAAGGGTGGGAGCAATTACCCCTCCCATATGGGCCACCAAGGATCTATAAATTTGTGCCAAAAATAAATGAATTAGGAAATAATAATAAGGAAAAGGAGGGATTTCCTCCTTATCGACCAATATGGCCTTCTGCAGCTTTTACAATTCTTCATTCATATTATCGTTGATTACATCCTTCCAATGGTAGATAGGGGTATTATCTATCCTATTGCATTGAATTATCAGAAACATTATATCCTTTTTTATCAGCTCTAAATCCTTTACACCCAACACCAGTTTAATCATATCAGTGTAATCTTATGCCCAGGGCCAAAGCAAAAAAAATTGATGGGGAAACCAAAGGGTATGTTTCTCACTCTATTAATAAATTCCTGATGGAATGTGGTGTTGAGCATATAATTGTCTTGGAGGGCCAATGCTTTGAATTCCACCACCATGAATATTGTAGCGAGCCCAAAAACCTATCTAATCCTATCTGCCATCAACCTGGCTATTATCTAATTTTGTAATTATAAATGGTGTAATTTTTAGGGTTATACACTACTGCAAACTAGGCTAGGAGGCCTAAGGAGTGGTAGACCTTCGGGTAGGTCAAATTCCCCAAATTAGTGTTCAACTTGTTACATACGGGGGTTGGATCGATGCTATCTCTATGCACCCTCATGTACAAGCTCCTCAACAACATCGGGTGGTGCTGATTGTCCTCCTCTATGGGGTCAAAATTGAAATGGTTACCCCCTCTACTTTTTTTTTTTGCTTGATAGTGATATCATTTTTGTGTCTAGAAAATTCATGAGAGCCTTAGGATCCTGTGCTCTCCCATATTTTTCATTATAATCCATGCCCTGGTGATTCGACCAATGTGTGCCTTAACATCCAACACCCCTATTGCAGCCAAGCTCATTGAAGCCATTGGAATGAACTGTTAAAAACATGGAGGGCTTATTTTATTTTCTCTATGCTCAACCTCATCAAGAAGTCTTTTGCATGTGATAATGGTGCAAGGGAGGTTCACCACCTTATTTTAAAGTGCATGCATTTAATTCAAGTTGGTGGGGTTTGTGCACTTTTCCATCCAATGGGGCTTGCTTATTGGCTAGATGCACGTCACTTTGGACCTTTGGCTATGTATCAGATGTTAATTGGATCCATTTGATTTAGTTATAACATCAAGAAAATTTTGGACATATGGAGGCTTCAGGTTGGACAATGCAAGGTGCACTCAAGTGAAGCATGCATGGATTCCACACCACATTAACATCTTGCGCACTTCAGGAGGATTGGGTGCCTAGGTTCGTGCATAAAAAAAAAACCTCACACGCTCCATTGGGGGAATGGAGCGCACAGACCTTGAAGCAAGCACATGAACTCATGCACTCACTTAGGCTTCATGCACCCCAATGGAGTGGGGTGCATGGGACTCAATGGGGCACATGAGCTCGTGCATCCTTAGGATTTTTGCACGTCCACTATGGAGCACACGAACCCAAATATGGATGCAGAGTCTTGTGTACCCATTTAGACTCTTGTGTACTCCATTGGGATGGAGCACATGGATGCTACATGGAACGCATGAGCTTTTATGCCTCTTAAGGCTTTGTGTTCTTTACTAGGGAGTAGAGCGCATGGGCTAGGGGTCGGATGTAAATCTCATGCACCTCAAATGCTTTCATGTGCTCCATTAGAATGGAGCACATGGGTGGGTTTGAGGCATGTGTAGAAGCATGCGCTTTCTAAGGGGTATTGTGTGCTCCACTACAGAGTGGAGCACATGGTCTAATGTGAGCATGTAAAGGCTTGAATTTGAGGAGACTTCATGTGCTCCACTCCATTGTGGACTGCACTAAATATTTTGGGCTACATGAGTCATGCACCCTTTGGGACCCTCGCATGCTCCACACTCGCATGGGGTATGCAAACTTAGCACAGGGTACACAAATTTGTGCAACCCTTAAGTACTTTATGCACCCCATTCCTCAATGGGATGCACAAGCTATGACTAGGTACACAACTTCATGTGCCTAAGGTATTTTTGCATGCTCCACTAGTGGAGTGTGTGGGATTGGCTTGGGATGCATGAGCTTATGCACTCAAGTTTTTTTGTGTGCTCCAATCTCTAGTGGAGCACACAAGGCTAAAATTGGGTGCACCACCTTGTGTGACCTTAGGAAAAGGGAAAATAGACTCAAAAAGGGGGGACTATCCTTTTTGGGGTCAAAATTACCCTTAACACAAATATTTATGGGACCTTCTTGAGCTATTGCATACCTAGAATGTATGTAATCAAGGTAAACTTTGTTTGTTTCATGACATGCGGCCAATACATGACCTATTTTAACCATTCCTAAAATTATCATTCTCTCATTTTGCATTCACTGGCAGGGTGCTTGGTTGATAGTATGAGGATCAGATAAAACTCATATTTTTATGATATGCATATCATTAAGTAGACAATATTTATTTTTCTAAAACATCATTTGCTCTTTCTTAACTCAATTAAACATGCAAGCCCAACTTCAAACATTTCCTTCCCATATAAGCTTGTATCTATGTTTGAAGTTTTTGTTTGCAAGGCAACATCGTTCTCTTCCATAACCCAACAAGGATTTTCAAAAAATCTCAACATAACAATACAAATAAAGTATACACTCCCATAAAAAAAATATTTAATATGGTATTCATTTCCTACTATTCTTTTTTCACTATGGTTGTATTATACCTTTCCACTATGGTTGCATTATACTCTTATTTTCTAATATAAAATAATAATTGTACCATTTTCAAATAACACAAAATAGTTTCAAAGGTACTAAACAAATTCAGCCATCTAGTTCGCTTTCACATAATTCAAATCCAACTAAGCAAACATATAAATATTTATTTACTTTTTCCATTCAATAAATAGATAAATTTCAAAAAACATTTCATATATTAATATTTCAATGTTTCATGTTAAATAAAACCACTCCAACTTGTGAGTTTTGCTGCGCTAACTCGAACCTGCTCATCAATTGTGTGTTTTACCTTATGCTACAATATTTTCCAAAAATTTGCACAGATTAGTCACTCTCAATTCTTCTCTTTTTCTTTTTGAGATGTACACATTGTATTAATCACATATACATACATCAACCAAAAATATATATAATCAAAAAAGCAAGCTACTCTACTCAATAACTCAAACATACACAAAGATGGTTTTCTTAGTGTCTAGTCGCATAACCATATACATACATACATATATATCTATCTATATATATATATATATATATATATATATATATATATATATATATATAAATATGTATATATATATATATGTATATATATAAATATGTATATATATATATATGTATATATATAAATATGTATATATATATATATGTATATATATAAATATTTATATATATATATAATATATATAAATATGTATATATATATATGTATATATATAAATATGTATATATATATATATATATATATATATATGTATATATATATGTATATATATATATATATATGTATATATATATATAATATACATATATATATATATATATATATATTTACATTTGTAAATCTATATAATAACAAAAATGATTCATGTGCATTCAAAAAGGATAGAAAATTGTTTTCTTTGAACTTCTTATATTTTTAGCCCTGAACCATGGCATCCTCAAGGTGAAAGAAACTTAACACCTCTCAAGGCTGCAACATGGCCTATTCTACCTAGCTTGCAACTCTAGGTTTTGCACAAGTTGCAAGATATTGCTCACTAGGTGCTTCCTTACGATCAAAAATTTGAGGAAATTCATTAGCATAATGTGCCCCTCCACAAATGTAGCAACCCTTTGGAGGTGCTCGACATTTCCCTTTCTTAAATTATTGAACACCTATGGGCTTTAAAATATTTTTGAATTTCTTATTCTTAACCAAATCCTTAGGTTTGATTCCAGGCTTGGTTCTATTAATTCTCTTCTTTACCTTGGATCTCTTTCCTTTATTTTTACTTCCAAACTCTTGTTCAACAAGAAATTTAATTTTTTTCTATTGATATTCCACCTTTTCCATTAAGAATTTCATCATGAATATGCATTATTCCAACTGCTCTTGAAATAATTTGATTATGGTTGCAAGGTCCTCCATCTCCCTCTAACCATAAAAGAGTTTTTCTAATATTTGTTTTATATTTCTATAAAAGAAAAAATACAATGTTTTACATGTAATTGTCAGTTAGCTTTCTTTCCTTAAGCTATAAAATGTGAGAAGTAATTAGACATTGGTTAACTTGGTAGGTCTACCTTTACCCAAATGCTACCTTCCAATCATTAGCCAAAACCCTAATTTTTTCAAACATGCTCCTCACTAACTAGTGGAAATAAACCGTTAGAATATTCACTATTTATCAAAATGTGTGCATCTATACCATAAATTTTATCATTTAACAAAGGAAAAGGAAAAATTGTCCCTCAAGTACAAAAACTATCCATCATCGCAAAGATATTATGGGTGGCTTCTTTTTGAGATTATCATTAGAGATAAACTATGTGGGGGCACTTGCTAGCAAAGTGGGACCTTCTTGCATACATGGCAACCATTGTAGGAGTTCTACTACCCCTATTGTTATCTTCATTCCTGGTTTGAGGTGCAATTTTCCTAGCTCTTTCCTAATTCTATAGGTGTTGAGGATAACTTAGGCTTATTCACTTAAGCCTAAGTTAATATATTATTTATTATTATTCCTATTTCTTGCACTTTGTATTCACATGAGGCATAGTATTCCCATGTTAGAAATAGGTTGTTAGCATGTTGTTAGATGTTAGTTAACTGTTAAAGATCTTGTTTGTCTTCTAACAGTTAGTGGACATCCATAGTTAGCATTTTGTTAACTAGTAGTTAAGTGGTTGGCCATGTTTGGCAGATTGTTGCAACCACTTAAACTACGTGATATTCCTATGTAATCCTATATATTACTTGCATTTCATGAATAAATTAGCTTCATACTATTGTTCCTACATCATTGGTAATCAGAGTCGAGGATATTTTTTGCAGGAGGGAAGGCAAACTGCCACTTCACTGCTAGGTGCCTAGTGAGAGTGCTTGTGCATCAGATCCTAGGAAGGTGTTGACTGAGAGTTGACACTAGGTGAAGCTGAGGTAGCAGAGGGTAGCAATTATCCCTGCACCACTTATCTACCTTGAAGAGAGGTTGAAGTTTTCCTTGAAGGAGAAGTTGAGTTAATCTCAAAAATTCAAGTGAAGTTCAAATTGCATTGGAAAAAGAAGTTGAGTTCATTACAATTTTACAAAAGTTCTTTCCTTGTGCATGAAAATATATTCATTCTTTTTATAACATATTAATATTTTTTAATATTTTATTTAAAAAAAACAAGTGGAAGTGGAATTATTTTCTAGCCTATTGGAGGTATGATTTTGTGCCCAATATAGTGGACAAAAGCTAATTTTGGGGGCCCCACCGACCTCCCACCGGTCAGGAAACCAACGGCCACTAGCCAGCTGATGCCCTAGCCCTCGATAACAATAATCGATGGTGGCCAACCAATGTTTGGCCTTGACAGCACCAACGTCGATTGACATCAAATGCCGAATGCTATCCTTGATGGTATCTAACACAACCGATGCTGACTAGCCATCGGTTGGCCATCCATCGGTGACCGATAGCACTTGGCACCATTGGCCACCATACCAGCTTGGAATAGCATCGTACAAGCACTATTGCAGTGCCCGAACGCTAGTTCATAGACACTTGCACAGACAAATTTCATAGATGCAACCAGAGCCAACACTCCCAAACACCTGGTGTAATTGCATCTGGTTTTCTCTTTGTTTTTTGACACGATTTAGAATTTTTGACGAGTTACTAGTTTATTGACGAGAAAATTTAAAAAGAAATTCCTAAGGTTTTGGGGTCGCCAAAAAAATATTTTGGTCACCACAACATTTTTTCGGTCACTACTGACGACCGCGGCGGGTGGAAGGAAAAAATAAAAAATAAAAATTTAAATGTTCTCAAAAACTTTTATCCCACATTGACTATGGGAAGGCACCTTCATGCCTTAAGTGAGCTCGCGCTCGCTCAAGAGATCGACTACCTTGTGGTAGTCACTCTTGAGCACACCTTGTGCACGTATCGGTTGCTTGGCACAACTACAAAGAGGGCTAGTTGGGGGCCATGGCCACACTTGGCCACGTGGAAAATTTTGATTGACAAATTTCTATTGACCTGTCAGTCCTGCCCGTTGACCTGCTCGCTACCCAGTTGATCGGGGCAAGGAAGAATAAATTTTTGGTAGGAAACCTAATTTTTCTACCTGAAGGAAATTTTTGGTGGGAAAGACAACTTGGCAGGAGAATTTTAAAATTTGAAATTTAAAATTTTTGGTGCTAAAACCCACAAACAAGGAGAAGCAAACTTCAAAAGGTGATAACTTCTCTGTTTTTAGTCCGTTTTCGGTGAAATTTTTTGCATTGTGTTGCAAATTTTCAACAGATTGATAATTTTTGCTCCTAACCAAATTTTGGCATTGTAAAAGGGCTAAATTTTTATCATTTTTAGTGCACTTTTGTAATTGCAAAATTGGATTTATTTTGTAAAAAAAAAAAAGCACTAAAATAACCCTAATTTTGAGATCAAAACTTGTAAAATCTAGGCAATTTGGTTGCATAGGAAACTAAAATTGTTCCTAATCCTAGATTAAGATTATTCAAGACCATTTTGTAATCCTCCTAGTCTAGAATATACTAGGAAAAATATGGCTCAAGACCTCAGATCAAACATGGAAAACCTTACTTCCGGTAGACATTTTAGCAGAGAAGGTAAGAGATATTGTTGTGCAATTCAATCCTAGTGAAATAAAAATCCACCATAATCATGCCAACAAAGCTAAATGTGAGGTTAAAATGTATGATGGATCTAGGGATCCCAATGTCTTATCTGCATGGATTTTGGATATGCAAACTTGGTTTTCTTATGTTGAAATTTCGAAGGATGAAAAAGCCACATTTTCTACACTAAAACTTGTATGTTTATCAAAAGTTCTCATTGTATAAATGCAAAGCCATAATGTCACCATGACTTGGAAAGAATTAACTCAAATTCTAAAAAACACCTTATTTCCACAAAACTACCAAAGTGACCTCACTACCAAGTGGTATAGATTGAGGCAAACCTATGGAATGTCAGATTCTGATTTCATTTTCCAATTTAATAGGTTGAGGATATTGCTTGGTGTGAAATATTCAGAAGATGATTTGATTAATAAATTCACTCATGGCTTGCAAGATCAAATTTTTAGGGAGATCAAATTCAATGTCTTTCTCACCTTGGATGTGGCATTCAATCATGCCATTCTTGCAGAGGAGAAATTTGGTGCATAGCAAAAGTATCGTTCATCACAGAAGGGCTCTTCCAAAGGTGGGAATCAGCATCAATAGAAGGTGAAGAACAATTCTCAATCTTTCCCTCATTATTCTTCTCTTCCCTCTTCTCCTAAAGCACATTCTTCTTCCTTTCATGCTAAATATTTTTCTTCTTCATTGTATTGTGACTTTTGTAAAAAGCATGGACATGTAAAATCCAAATGCTATACTTTTGAGAAGTTTAAGAAGAATAAATCCCTAATTGTACAAACTACACATGAGGAACCACAAGATGGTCCCATTTTGGCTACTGGGATAGAAGAAGAATATCCTACTTTAAAGGTTAAACTAAACAAAGTTACCCTAATGTCCAATGTGTTTGCTCAAGGGGGCGTGATCATTTGTTTGTCACTAGAGCCCACTTGACGCATGATTTCTATGTTGATTTTATCATTGATAACGGATCACAAAAGAACCTCATTGTGAATTCCATTGTGGAGAAGTTGAAACTTCCCATCAAACCACATCACCAACCTTATGCACTTGAGTGGAAAGATGTAGACTCCACATCCAACATCACCCATACTTGCACCTTGAATTTTGCTTTTGGTGACAAGTTTGTCGATAAATTTAGGTGTGATGTCACAGATATGGATAGTTGTGGACTCTTGCTAGGTAAACCCTATCAATTTGATAGGAATGCTATTTATCATGCTAAAAATAACACCTACACATTGTAGTTGCATGGTAAAAACTACTTGATACAAAGCACTACACCTACTTCTAATTTGATGTTAAGTTATAGGCAAGTAAGGAAGCCATTGAGTCAAGCAATTATTTTAGCTCCTACTAGCATTTTTCCTACACAAAATGAAGAAAAAGAACCACCTAAGGAACATGCAAAGGAAGAAGTTTCACTCCCACATGATGAACAATCACAAGAGCAAGTGGTTAAGGAACCCACCATTCTCACTCATGAGAAATATGCCATTGATTCCATTGGTATAATTTTGGGTACACCTACAACTACTGAACCACTTGTTCCATAGAATTTACCTTTGGATTTGCCCACTCCCACCATTACACACATGGAGGAGCAAGCTAAGGTTACTTCCCTTACTAAGCATCGACAGAGCCTTCTAGGCAAGGTACCACAGGAATTGTAGGAGACTCCGTAGGGAGTGGTGTGAAAGCATCACAATCCTCACTCACCACAGGTTGGAGGCAGATTTTGGGTTCCTTTGGATGAGCACCGCTTTCTAGAGACACCATTTTAGGACCCTCTTTTGGTACTTGATCCTATTTTTAGTCCTACAATAGCAATGGCACTTGATTGTATGCTTTTGCTCATTTTAGATAGAGTTTTTGAGATGAAGACTCATCACAATGGATAGGGTTCTTCCACTACCTGCCTTTTTTCTCATCGTGATCACTTTCCATACATGGCTCACTGCATTCCTCACCATGAGATGGCCCATGACTTTCCACATTTGTTGAGAGCATTGGGTTCCAATGCTTATATGGTTGGAAGGAGTGTTAAGGATAACTTAGGCTTATTCACTTAAGCCTAAGTTAATATATTATTTGTTATTATTCCTATTTCTTGCACTTTGTATTCATGTGAGGCATAGTATGCCCATATTAGAAATAGGTTGTTAGCATGTTTTTAGATGTTAGATAACTGTTAGAGATCTTGTTTTTCTTCTAGCAGTTAGTGGACATCCATAGTTAGCATTTTTTTAATTAGTAGTTAAGTGGTTGGCCATGTTTGGCAGATTGTTGCAACCACTTAACCTACATGATATTCCTATGTAATCCTATATATTACTTGCATTTCATTAATAAAGTAGCTTCATACTATTGTTCCTACATCAATATGTCTCTAGTCATTTCTTCTAGGGTATTCTTTGACATCCTCCTATTCTTATTGCTCTGGAATTTAATTCTAATTTTTCCATCTATCTCAATTTTGATCTTCACATTTAGACTTTTTACTTTTCTCCATAACCCAATTCATAATTTTCATGCTTTTACGCTTCTTAATATCTTCTTTTTTTAGTCATTTTTTGATACTTGAAATAACTTTTTAGCCTTTTTATAAGCTTCATCTTGCTGAGACAAATTTAATGCTTTAATAAGGTGTTTGGAATTAAGCATATTCTCCACAGACCCAATTCTTAGGATATAATCCTAATATAAATTGGTGTATTGTCATAGCTTTTGTGCCCTCATAGTCTAGCACATACTTTAATAATTGGGTAAATTTTTAATAATAGACTTAGATTATCATTAATTCTTATTGTAAAATAGTGAATTCTATAAATTTCCTACTGCAATTTCATTACTTATACCATTAAACTTAGGAATAATGACCTTATTTAGGTAATTGAACAACTACTCACTCACTCTAGCCCTTCTAGAACTAATTAATGTGGTCTTCATAAGGCATCCCCTCTATCCCTCTTAAATTTAATTTTCTTTGGTTAAGTCTCCCACTACTTTCCATTGTTGGACTATCAATATTTGTTGTTGGGCCATGTGATTTTTTTGTTAGGCCATTCACTCTTTTAGTTTCTCCAAAAGAGTTTGTAAAAATTGCACTACCCATGCTAAATTTCTTTCCTTTTTACTAGGATCATTTAAAGGAGGTGCCTTCACTTACATCATCTTTATTTTCCCTTGAGTACTTTCTCTTTAATTTCCTATTTGTGATGCTTTTAAATTTTGTTTTAAAATGGCTTCCTCTTGCCCACCTCCCGTGGAATCCCTAAAAGTTCCACCTTACAACATATGTGCCATAAGATATTTTTCCAAAAATAAAATTGTTCAACAAAATATTTTGATCAGATTCCTACAACTTAAGATCTCTTCTATTCTGATACCATATGTAACAACCCAAGTCTACTCACCTTGTTGTACCTCAAAATAATCCATGCAATTTCTAGGGTAACATTTTTTCATTTAAGTCTAAGAAGTGCTTTCATGTTCATAGCAATTGTGATTGTGATTTCATATTTAACCAAGTCCATATGGGGAGATATTCTCACTGCTCAATTCCATTTGATTAGGTGGTATCAAACCCATGTTTCACCCAATGAACCAATAATATAATGATTGAATCAGTACAAGCATATCAAACCACTTTTGGGTTCAATAATATTGCATATAGCCACCCAAGTTGATGAGATTGGCCAAATATTGTAAAGATACCATTTTGTGGAATCGACCTGTCTTATTTATCAGCCTCTAGTTCTGGCATATGGATTGATCCATGATTGGGTTTATCCTTTAGGGCCCATAACACCTATAATTGGATGCCTTCTTTCCGCATCCCTTAGCATTTTTGAACCAATGACCTATCTGGTTGACTTGTTCAACATTTGTGAATTCACACCCTAACCAATCAGCTTATTTAAAACTTTAGTTATGTAAAGTATCAACGTACATATACCTCGTGTCTAGATAATTATCCCCTACTAGGAGTCTAGTAGAGCCACATAAATACCCTTGACCTTGGACTTGATCACTCATACCTATTATGACTCACGATCATTTATCGCATACCAAAAATTGTGGTTAAACTAGCTAAGTCAAATGAACATGGGACTTTTCACACTACTACCCGTATAGTATCCTAGAGATGGCATCCCATACCACCTCTCATTACAAGTTCTAACCAAGTCTTGACCAGATCAATTTTTTCATACTACAGTTGCTTTGAGACTTCCTTTGTGCAATATCCACACCTTAGCAGCCTTGGATATATCAATAGCTTACCTATATTTCCTGATGAATAATGTTAGTATTATTACCATAGTAAGGTAAAATTTACCATTTAAATTTAATAATTGTGTGCACACCTGCACCTCAAGTAATTTTATCATTCTTCCCAATGAGTTAGACCAAGAATTTAGTTGCAAATATAGCTAGCATTTGTCACCAAAAACTCTAAATGGGATCCAATAAAATAATTCACACAATTAATTTTATTATCACCCAATATCTAAGTTGGGATTTATACTACTACTAAGTTCTTATTTGTAAGGATTACTTTTATCTTTAACTTGATTCTTAAGATACATATTTCCAGGTTTATGGGATTGAAAGTTTCATAGCCAACTTATTCCAATAACACTAAGGTTAGATATACTTCATTTACTTAAATCCAATGTTTTTAGCTTTTTCAAAAAATTTAGTTCATCCTCCTCGATGAATAATTGGGGTCAAATTTTTAAAGGCTATTTCTTCAACAAATTCAGATAATCTAAGTTTGTTGAATTCGTGAGGAATACATTTATCTATTATTTTTCATGACTTTAAGGAAATATTTTAAGCTCACTAGTGAGATCTATTCTTTACATGAAGCTTATATCTAGAGCTAATTATAACTTAAATCCCATATAAGCTTATCTTAAGAATTTAAATAATATTTATAATTTTAGTAATAAAAGTAAATTTTATATTCATAAAATCATTTGTTGAACTATTTTCTTTTACTTCAGCTATTAACTAGCTGAGTCAAGCATTCTAGTTTCTACCCTAACAAAGGTTCTTATTCCCATATTAGGTCAAAAAGACATATAACTCGCTCAAACTCTAAGATGTGTATTACTGCTTACTTAAAATTATATACCTTTCCCTGATTCTAGATAGAAACTAGTCTTTTTTATTACATATGATTTTATTATAAATTTTGCATAGGTCATCAGGGTTCCCATCATAGAACATTAAATGAGTTTTGATTTAAGTACTAATTTTATTTATAATTAACTTAATCCCGTTTTTGATAGAGCTAAGGCATTAGTTATTATTATTATATCTGTATATATAGACGTAGGATAAGAATAAAGAAAGCATTTTCATCATGAAGACGTAGGATAAGAATAAATAAAGTATTTTCATTTTTATAGAGAGTGGTTCCTAAACAACAACTAATATATATATATATATTAGTTGTTGTTTAGGAACCACTCTCTATAAAAATGAAAATACTTTATTTGGTCTTATCCTACGTCTTCATGATGAAAGAAAACATTGCATCTTATCAAGAATTTTCATAAAGAATTAAATTTCCCTATTACTCAACAAGGATAAAGCAGATTAATAAAAATCATATAAAATAGCTTCCAATATTTCATTCATATTTTATCTTTCCATTGGAACACTTCAATGCAAAACATATAATTTTAATACATTAAACAACATAGCATATTGCAAAAGTAATTCCCATTAATTCTATTAAATTCTATGTATCAATCAATCTCTACACATAGATCCGATGGAGGTTCAGTTTGGTTAGTCAAGGATCTTACGTTTCTGAGTTCTAAGAGTACATCATACTACACTAAAAATATAATTACATAATTTAAATTGAGAACGAGACTATAGTGTATCTACAATTGACACATGCCAAATTTACATAAGGGTATTTATAAATCCTCTACTATGATATTCATATTTTAGTTAAGTATCTTAGTTTAGGCAAATATATTAAGCACATGCTTCTCTCTTTCATAAACTATTTTGGAATGCATCTTTAGTTAACAGGTTCACAAGTCCTTTAAAATTGATCTTGAAGGTCATTCTCTGAATCACTTCTCTGTCTTCCAAGCTTCTCTTTTATTTTGATTGGGATCAGATATAGATATTATCATATTGTATGCTTATTTTACATGTATATTTTGCACACACTCAACATGCATTACATTCATGAAAGCATACATAGCATAACATCAAAGCACATTTATTTACTCACTCTATTGTAACTATGCTACCCTTAAAATAAATATCTCTAGAAAATTCTTCAGTTATTGCATGCCCAAAATGTATTCAATCAAGGTAAACTCTATTGCCTTCATGACATACAGTCGACACAGGGCCTGGTTTAGCCATTCTCAAAATTATCATTCTTTCATTTTTGCATTCACCACTAGGGTGCTTGGGTGATAGTATGGGGATCAAATACAACTCATATTTTTATGATATGCATATTATTAAGCATACAAGATTTATTTTGCTAAACATCATTTGTTATTTCTTTACTCAATTAAACATGCAAGCCCAACTTTAAACTTTTCCTTCCTATATAATCTTGTCTCTATTTTTTATGTTTCTATTTGTAATACAACATTGTTATCTCCCAAAAACCAACAAGTCTTTTCAGAAAATATCAACATAACAATAAAAACAAAGTTTGCACTCCCATAAACAAATTCTTACCTGAATATGGTATTCATTTCCTACCATTCTATTTCCAAAAACATATAGGACCTTTCCACTATGGCTAGATTATACTTTTATTTTCTAAATAAAAAAATAATTATACCATTTTCACACAACACGGAACAATTTCAAAGGTACTAAAAAAATTCAGCCATCCAGTTTTCTTTCACATAATTCAAATCCAACTAAGCAAACATATAAATATATACAAATATATTATTATTTTCTATTCAATGAATAACATCAATTTCAGAAAATAGTTCATATATTAACATTTCAATGTTTTATATCAAAGGAAATCACTTGAACCTATGATTTTTGTTGTGCTGACTACGAACCCACTCGCCAATATTGTATTTCACCTTGTGCTATAGTATTTTTTGAAAACTCACATAGATCAATCGCTCTTCTTTCTTCTCTTTTTTTTCTAATATGTCACACACAACTAATTGTATGAAACTATACTCCTTATTTTTAACTTTTTATCTTCCAAATAAGAACCCTTGAAGAATAAAATCTCACAAAAATAATGCATTCTTCCAAAATATGCTCTCTCCATTCTCTAATGCTATGCAAAGTTATTTTCTTTTTCTAACTACCTTCCTCCTTAATATTCTCAAGAACATGAAGGAATCAAAACATCATCAAAACCATTATTAACTACTTCACACATTACTCCTCCACCACCTCTCCACATGATCTGTTAGTTTGTGGGTGATGAGGAGCTTAACATTTACATTTCAATGAATTTCCTATCATTATCTCTATTAGCATATGCTAATGTTACTAGCATTAAATATCTCAAAAATATATTTATATTAACAACAACATTTCATGCAAGTCTCTTTTGCTATATTTATGCATGTAATTTTCCTTTTCTTTCAATTTAAATAATCAAGCATACAAAAAATATTCACTGTTAATTACTTGCTAAAGGTAAGCTTCATGCACTTGGTACTTCATTGCCACTTAAATGTTATAATATTTCACCATTCATCAACTTGCAACCATATTTCCAAAACAAAACAAACATAAGTACACAATAGACAAATCATTCATGCAATCCTACATGAAGTGCAAATATGGGGCTTTCACGTACCCCTAAGCCGAATCATCATTTCCCTTATCACATTTTTCCATTGAGCAAATTATCCATTCAATGCACATACCTTGTCTTGCACATATAAAGGATATCAACAATACCATGCTCTAAAATATAAAGATAATTTTAATTCATTAATCAATCCATAATCAATACCATATCTAATGGTCGTGTAGGGAGGGTTGTTACATCCTTCTCCACTTAGAAAAAACATAGTCCCTATGTTTTATGTAGGGTAAAGAAAAATAAATTACATTATATTCAATCATATAATCACCAAAACTATTCATTTACATCTCATACATCATCTTACATATTCACTTACAATCTTCACTTACAAAGTTCAATCACATGATTCTTCATACTGTATTAATCACATATATACATCAACCAAAAACATATATAATCATAAAATCAAGATACTCTACTTAGTAACTCAAACATACACAAATATGTTTTTCTCGGTGTATATATATATATATATATATATATATATATATATATATATATATATATATATATATATATATATATATATATTTTTTTTTATTTATTTACATTCGTAAATCCATACAATAACCAAAATGGTTCATGCGTGTTCAAAAAGTATAGGAAATTATTTTCTTTACACTTATTATATTTTGAGACCTAAACCTTGGTATCCTCAAGGTGAAAGAAACTTAACACCTCTCAAGGTTGTGGCATGGTCTATTCTACTTGGCTTGCAGCTCCAAGTTTTGTATAAGTTGCAAGAAATTACTCACTAGATGCTTTTTTGTGATCAAACCTTTGAGGGAATTCATTAGCATAATGTGCCCCTCCATAAACATAGCAATCCATCGGAGGTGCTCGACATTTCTCTTTCTTAACTTATTGAACACCTACGGGATTTAAATTAGTTTTAAATTTCTTATTCTTAACCAAATCCTTAGGTTTGATTCCATGCTTGATTCTATTAATTCTCTTCTTTACCTTGGATCTATTTCCTTTCTTTTTACTTCCAAACTCTTGTTCAATAAGAAGTTTAATTTTTTGCTCTTGAGTTTCCACCTTTTCCATTAAGAATTTCATCATGGATATATTATTCCAACTGCTCTTGAAATAATTTGATTATGGCTACAAGGTCATCCATCTCCATCTAACCATAAAAGAGTTTTGCTAATATTTGTTTTAGGTTTCTATAAAATACAATGTTTTACATGTAGTTGCCAGTTAGCTTTCTTTCCTTAAGCTACAACATGTGAGAAGCAATTAAACATTGGTTAACTTGATAGGTGTACCCTTACTTGAATGCTACCTTCTAACCACTATCCAAAATCCTAAGTAAAACATTCCTCTCACTAACTAGTGGAAATAAACCACCAAAAGATTCACTATTTATCAAAATATGTGTATCTATACCATAAATTTTAGCATTTAACAAAGGAGAAGAGGAACTTGTCCCTCAAGTATGAAAACTACTCATCATCACAAATATCTTGTGGGTGGCTTCTTTTGGATATTTTCATTGGATATCAACTATGTGGGGGCACTTGCTAGAAAAGTGGGACCTGTTGGGCTTAAAAACTTCCAACTTACATTTCACCCCTAGTTTTCAAAAGTTGATGAAATTGAGGGTCTAGGTGATTGTAGGATGTGGTGTTGAGCCCAAAAGAGGAAAGTCTTGAGATATTTATTTGAAAGCACGAGATTCCGAAAACAAAAAGGATAAACTAAAATTGCAATGTAAATGAAACTAAAATAACGCTTAAACCCTATGTTATTGAAAATTGCATAAAAAGGAAAGAACACAAATGAATGAACACAAGATATTAAAGCAATATAAAATATGGCCCTTTTTATTGATATTCTTTGCGAATTCGTGTTACAATGCGTCTCCTTCCTTTTTATGGGATAGGAGCGTTAGATATTGCTCTTTACAACTTGTTTCAGAATTCCTTCTTTCGCGTGCCCACATATAAGATGGGCGAACCAAAACGTTGTCGCCGCTTGCGTTGATAAAGGTCGATTCCTCGCTGCTCCTCCAATGCTGCAAATCTGCGTTCAAAGAAACAAACAAAGAATCAGTAGCACCTGTGTATGAAAAATAAAAGATAAATCTAACTATGATTGAAATGAATCTAAATGAAATGAAGACTTGACAAAAGCATAAACATGAAACTAGCTAAATACTATAAAAGAAATAAAGCGGGGGGTGCCCGAAGGCAAACCACCCACGGGTGTTTTTGCCCGCTTGGGATGGGTCCGAAACCTGATGTGATGTGTTGTC
This sequence comes from Wollemia nobilis, assembly GCA_028583015.1. NCBI lineage: Eukaryota > Viridiplantae > Streptophyta > Pinopsida > Araucariales > Araucariaceae > Wollemia > Wollemia nobilis. Next base: position 66,519 of record JAQPPZ010007781.1, on the reverse strand, counting down.
GGCAAATTGGTAGAATATTGTGGTCAAAAAAATCGGTGTTGGTTCTTGATTCGTGCCTTCAAAAGTCACCCAATAACCTCTCTTTCGATTAAGAGATTATGGATGTTGAAAACACAAATCGCAAGTAAATGAATTAGCAGCACTTCGTCGCTCAAAATGCTCCTGCTCGGTATATCTTTTGGGTGAGGAAACTCACCATTTTATAGACCCAAGGGGTCTCTTTGAATTAACATGCAAAAGTGTTTCTTTGCATGAATGCTTTTTTGTGAAAGAGAAGACTTCTTCTTGATCAAGGGATTCTTAACTGTCTCCGTGCATGTCTTTGTGTGTTTTAGAAAAGCTCACTTGCACTCCCATGCAATGAAGGAATAGCTAAGTGGCAAATCTGAGTTGTCTTAAAAAGCTCACTCTCATTCCCATGCGGTGAAGGGAACGTCAATTGGCGGATATGAGTTGTCAAAAGAACTCACTCGCACTCCTATGTCATGCAGGAAAAGCTAAGTGGCAGTTCTGAGTTGTTATATGCCGAGATTTGACTTTTTGCTGGTCAAACTTGGCATTCGTCCCACCCCAAAGCGAGCGTTGGTAATCGTCCCTGGGTGAGACGAGTATCAGTCAGCACTCGTCCCTGGGTAGGACGAGTAAAACCTTCACTCGTCCCTGGGTGGGACGAATAAGCAATAAAGTGTCTAAAAGGTGCCAAATTGGTTTTTGACTTGCAAAACTGTTGTGTGAGTGGTTAGAACCACTGTTTAACCTCCGAGGGCTGCCCTGGGGCTGTGTGTGTTAATGCGATCAGTGCTTGTTGTCACATAATCGGATTGGTGTTGTTTTGGTGTCTACAGATGCCCCTTTTTGGGAAGCGTTGCACATGGTGCAGTCTTGAGCAAAAATATATAACCAAAGCACTAATGATTAGGGTTTCTCAGTAACCTAACCAACTCTTGATGCCCCAAGTATGGAAAGGGCACGCATTCTTGAATCCTTGCTTCGACGAGCTAAGGAACTTAAATCAAGCATTAACCTGGTTCGGTGAGGTATTACTTGAACTTAGACATTGATCAGTCATGAAGAGGCAAAGGGCGCAACCTTTTGTTGTGGGAACCTTGAGTTCATGATTCACGAATGCCAAGTATATGATCAGTTTGTGATGATTGCTTGTTTGCTGCCCCAAGCAGGGGCGCGATTGTCATTTGCAATGATCCTTTGAATGCGTGTCATTTCCTAGACTAGGTATAATGGTGTTGATTGGCAACTAAGTGTGACTACCCCCTCAAGCGACGAATCGATGAGGGAATGACCGACATGAGAAAAGCGACGAGTCGCTTGACCCAAGATGACTTGTGCAAGGGTGCCTTTAGATGGTTTACCGCTAAGCATGCTCGAGCAGTTGCCCGATTGCGCTGACCTTTTTTTTTTGGTTTTGTTGGCATTTGTCATTTTTATGTTGTGGTTGTTTTTGATTTTTTGTTTTTTTTTTTTTTAATTCGTCCCGGGGGGGACGAGTGCCAGGATGGTACTCGTCCCGGGGTGAGACGAGGGCGCCACCATGGTACTCGTCCCGGGGTGGGACGAGCGCGCCGAAAAGCGCTCGTCCCGATCAGGGACGATTGGCAGCAGGCAAAAACTATAAATAGACGAAAATGACAGGTTGGGCTCATTTGCACTGTTCAGCGATTGCGATTTGGAGCTCTGGGAGGAGGAGGTAGATTTCTGACGCGAAGCGCTGCCGGATCATCCAGCCACCATGAGTGCACAGACCGGGTCGTCGAGCGGCGGAGCCGAGGCGAGACCAGTAAGTGCACTATCTCCTCGATTGTGAATTTGAAAAATGCAAATTTGTTTTTATGGTGTTTTTCTTGTGTTTAAACATGAAACCCTAATTAATTAAATTAAAAGGTAAATGAATGACACCGAATGAAACATGGATGCAAACCGATGGAAACTTAGATGGAAAACCATAGGATAAACCCAAAATGAAACTTAGAGTAACACTTTAGGGTAACCATGGTTAAAAAATGTTTTTCTATGTGAATGGTAAAACTTAGGTCGAAACCGTAGGTAAACCATGCCCATATTTTTTTGTAATGTTTATGGAATTAAAAATTGAAAATGAATGAATTTTTTGATTGGAAATGGTAAACTTAGGTCGAAACCGTAGGTAAACCATGTCGATTTTTTTGTTGGTTTTGATGAAATTAAAGATGAATTTTTTGGTTGAAATGGTAAACTTAGGTAAAACCGTAGGTAAACCATGTCAAATTTTTGTCATTTTTGATGAAATGAAAGGTGAATTTTTTTGGTTGAAATGGTAAACTTAGGTAAAACCGTAGGTAAACCATGTCAAATTTTTGTTGTTTTTGATGAAATTAAAGATGAATTTTTTTGTTTGAAATGGTAAACTTAGGTAAAACCGTAGGTAAACCATGTCAAATTTTTGTCATTTTTGATGAAATTAAAGATGAAATTTTTTTTTTTTGTTGAAATGGTAAACTTAGGTAAAACCGTAGGTAAACCATGTCAAATTTTTATTGTTTTTTGATGAAATTAAAGATGCAAAATTGATGAATTTTTTTTTTTGAAATGGTAAACTTAGGTAAAACCGTAGGTAAACCATGTCAAATTTTTATTGTTTTTTGATGAAATTAAAGATGCAAAATTGATGAATTTTTTTGTTTTGAAATGGTAAACTTAGGTAAAACCGTAGGTAAACCATGTCAAATTTTTGTCATTTTTTATGAAATTAAAGATGCACAATTGAAAAATGGATGAATTTTTTTTTTTTTTGGATGTACATGTGAATGAAAGATGTTACTATACAGTTATGCATTTTTGTACATGTGATGGTAATTTGATGCATGTTTTTGATGTTTGTTGTTTTTTTGTGATGTGCAGGTGGTGAAGAGTCGACATCGAGTACCGACCATTTTTTCTAATGCCCGCGAGGCATTGAGTGATGATGACTGGGAGTGGCTTGATGCCTTAGGGCTCAAGCATGTGGCTCGGTTGGATGCAGTTGTGGCGGACCGGGCATACCTTACAGCTTTGATCGGCCTATGGGATGTTCGGACGAACACCTTCCATCTTCCGACAGGGGAGATGACTGTCACCTTGGAGGACGTGTATCGGATTCTTCGGATTCCGATAGACGGGGTTCCCATTCGGACGACACCACGGGGCCAGAGGACGGCAGTACTGACGCGGTACTTTGGATATGGAGAGGATGATGATGGGATGACCTCGTTGGAGAGGGCGGAGCTGGATTGCCATATTGGAGGGATTTTGGTACGGTATTGGTATGCGAGGGGAATGTTGGGAGTGAGGCATGCGGTGCTCATGAGCCTCATTTCCAACATGCTCCTGCCAGACTCGTCAGGAGCGAGGTTCCCATGGAACCTATTGGAGGTGGTATGGCAGTTAGTGGATTGCCCGATGACAGAGCCGATGATTATGAGATGGGGTCAGACGCTTTTGGCACAGTTGTACGATGAGTTGTATGAGGTCCGCTGCCGGAGGCGAAAGGGGATTGGGTGCAGTTTCTTGTTGCAATGCTGGGCCTGGCAGCACATAGCCGTAGAGCGACCACGAGGGTTGCCTTGGACTACCCGAGCGGACATGGTGGACAGGGACATTGGATATGGTGCTCTATGGTATCGATCTGAGGAGCGAGGGCAGAGTCGGCGGTTTGCAGGAGATGTGGACCATTACAGAGATGTATTGGCACGACTGACTCCAGGTGATGTGATATGGAGGCCATATCGGGATTGTCCCGCATGGCCAGAGGCTGATGAGTGGCTTCGGCGGGTTCGGAGGGGGAGATGGGTGATTGGTCGGCATGGGACAGAGCAGGAGTACTTCTACTATCTCCGAGTGACGCGACAGTTTGGGGTACGCCAGGGGTTGCCTGGGGAACCCGTAGCCTATCGGCATCGGAGTGATGAGAGGACCCTAGCTGCATCGATCCTCGAGCCATTGGGGGAGGAGTCGGATGCAGTACTAGACATTCCAGACGTAGATGATGTCGGAGTGACTGTTGAGTACCAGGAGTGGTGGACGCTACGGCAGTGGCGAGGTGAGGGGCCATTGGGAGGCGAGGAGGCAGTGGGAGGCGGAGAGGGTGCGGAGGCACCAGGAGAGGGTTGGGGAGCTCCTACAGATGTGGAGATGGTGGAGGTGGCAGAGGCAGGAGATGACGTTGAGGAGGAGGAGCAGCCGGAGATGCAGGATGCTCCAGAGCAGGCTGGGTCGGGGGGAGACAGAGGCGGGGTTGCGCGCGGAGGTAGCACGTCTGACGGGGTTGCTACGGAGGCGGGATGGAGAGCTTGCAGAGATGATGCAGGAGAGGGATCTCCTACGGACACAGTTGGCAGGGCAGGGGAGCGCAGGGGCTGCGGCTCACCAGTAGGCGGGGGATACGGATGCTGCACGGGAGAGGGATCTCCTACGGGTGCAGCTAGCACAGCGCGATGATGCCATCGCGTACTACCGTAGGCGCGAGGCAGAGTGGAGGCGACGGGAGGCTGATTGGGGGCGACGGGAGGCTGATTGGGGGTGGCATCGATCGGAGATGGAGGGTGAGATCATCCGCCTGGGTGGGCGAATACCAGAGCCTCCGGCCAGTGGCTCATCATACAGGACGAGAGACAGCGGGACGGAGCAGTCGGCATCATCCCGATGCGAGCGGCGAGAGGAGGGAGGAGCGAGCGGTCGGGATGCAGGGGCGAGCAGTCACCCTGAGAGGTCTCAGAGGACGGATACCATAGGGGGTAGCTCTCGTCGCACCGATCCTGCGTGATCATGGTGGCCGACGCCCTAGGCTGGGGTTTTTGGGATTTTGGATGATGGGAGGGAGGTCCGAGGACCAGTTTTGTAGCCTGCGGGCAATTTTTGTTATGATATATATATCGAGATGATTCTTTTTGGTGTTTATATTTTTTGCATGATTTATTTTTATGAGCATGTTTTTACATTGATGTATGCATATGCGATGTATGAATGCGATGGTTCTAATGTGTATGATGTATGCATATGGAATGAATGCAATGATTTGTTGATGATTTGTCGATGCACCATAGACTGGACAAAATTTGGATTGGACTTGCTAATAATGGGATAACTTTGTGGAATGCTTGTGCATGTGGAAACTTTGTTTTTGTATTTTGTCTATTTGCGGATGGTGATGTATGGAATGAAATGTATCGGTTGTTTGAAAATGTAGTTAAGCTTTTCTGAGATGTAGATATTTTTAACTAACTAGCCAAGACTGTACATTTATCTCGCAAGACTTTTTGAACAAGGTATAAATCCGACTTGAATTTAACCAAGTTATTTCACATCCCTGTGTGTGCAATTGAGTTCATTTATGTGTTATTCATCAGGATACCGCCAGTGCCAGATGGGCTTTCAACCGAACCTGTACTGAGGATCACCTAATTAGCTCCACTAACTCCTTTATTGTATTTAGTCAGATTTGTCTGCGATGTTATCTAGGATACCATAAGCTAGCTCATCCACATGCAAACATTGATCTGCACACAAGTTAATGTGACAGATATATCGTCATGCGGGAGGTTTACCGCCAGTGACCAATAGGCTATCAACCAAACCGAGTACTGAAGCTTGCCTCATGACCTGTCGAAATGCTGAGAGTTCCAGGGATTCAAGTTCGACTCCCTTCTTTTCTTCAATTGTATTGGGATACTTGCTCTTTTGTAGTGATAAAATCACTGTTTATTTTTTTATGATAGTACTCGTCTTTTTTTTTTTTTTTTTTTTTTTGAGCAAGGGATTTGAATATGGAGTGACGAGAATCACTATTGTTTGTGCCTTTTGATGTGTGCACTGTAGGATGTCAAATTTTAGTGTTTTGACGTTTTGCAAATTTTTGATGTTTTTGCAACTTTTGAGAACTTGGGATTCATGGGGAATTGGGTAGGGAGGATGCTTGTCCTTTTGCCAACTCTCCAGCATTTCTAGGGTCAATTGCACAGGGGGATAAGCAAGATAGCCGTTTCGCTTATGGTAACCGGGATTACGGTGCAGGTTTCATCTTTCGTTCACACAACTTAGGAATTATTTTATGTGTGTTAATTTGTGTTGGGATGCTACGTACCAAGGTGGGATCCAAGTAAAACTTTCCCATGTAAAATCTGCTTAACTGTGTATAGTTATTGGCTAGAAATTTAAAGACATCTGAATGATGAAAACCCTATATACATTAGACTACAACTGACGATGCTAAAATAAAAGGGTGATATGCTGGATGTAGGCGTTTATGGATTGGATGTGGAAATGATGGAATTGCCAAGTAATGACAGCCTATGGTGCTTTTGACTTGTATGACCTATCGAAATATGCAATGTATGGATGCAATGCTTAATGGAACCTATATTTTTGTATTTTGATTTTTATGAGAATGCATGGAATTGGAATGCAATTGTTTTTGTAATTTTGATTGTTTTTTTTTTTTTGAGAATGCATGGAATTGAAATGCAATTGTTTTTGTGATTTTGATTTTTATGAGAATGCATGGAATTGAAATGCAATTGTTTTTGTAATTTTGATTTTTTTGTGTTGTTTTTGTTGATTTTTGAATTTTTATGTTGACCAAGCAGTGATGGTAATGCTTGGAGCTTTTGGGTTGACCAAGCGATTGTGGTAATCCTTGGAGCGTTTGGGTTGACCAAGCGATTGTGGTAATCCTTGGAGCTTTTGGGTTGACCAAGCGATTGTGGTAATCCTTGGAGCTTTTGGGTTGACCAAAGGGTTTATAGATACCTTTGGGGCATTTAGGGTTGACCAAGCGATTGTGATAATCCTTGGAGCTTTTGGGTTGACCAAGCGATTGTGATAATCCTTGGAGCTTTTTGTTGGGCTATGGCTCTCTAGGTGTGGAATGGCCTCAAATGAATGATGTTCAAGGGTTCTGTTTCCTTGATTCCTTCAAGAGAGGCAAGCCGGTATGTTTCGGGTCCTATTTTACTGTCAATGATGTAAGGACCTAACCAGTTTGCTGCAAACTTATCCCGTAGATGGGACGACAAATTAGAATTCTACTGGTTCTCTTTTAAGACCAAGTCACCAACCTAAAATTCCCTAAGATGGACTTTCATGTTGTATGCTTTCTTAAGTCGCTCTTGATAGATACGCAAATGCTCGAGAGCATGAACGCGTCGTTCATCGAGCAACGTCAGTTGATCTAACCGGGCCTGTCATGCAGTGTCATCATCGATGAACTCTTGCATTGAAATGCGCAGGGAAGGAATTTCCAACTCAAAAGGCATGACTGCCTCGGAGCCATACACCAGTGAAAATGGAGTTGCCCCAGTGGGCGTCCGAATGCTGGTGCGATAAGCCCATAGGGCAAGCGGGATCTGAATGTGCCAGTCTTTATGATTGTCTGCAACTGTCTTTTTGAGAATGGCGACTAGCATTTTGTTTGACGCCTCTGCTTGCCCATTTGCCTACGGATAATAGGGTGTCGAAAAGCTATGCTGAATCTTGTACTTTGTGGTCAAAGCACGCACATCTTTATTCTTGAATGGTGTCCCATTATCCGAGACTATTTTGGATGGAATACCAAAATGACATATGATGTTATGCAAAATAAACTCCGCAATGCGGGCTCCAGTCGTAGTGGTCAACGGAATTGCTTCCACCCATTTGGTAAAGTACTCTGTGGCCGTTAAAATAAACGTGTGATGACCAGACGACATAGGGGAGATCTTTCCAATTAGATCAAAGCCCCACTACGAAAAAGGCCAAACCGATTGAATCGGCTGCAAGGCCTGAGAAGGTACGTGTGTCAAATTAGCATGGTGCTGACACTTCACGCACTTCTTCACATATGCGCAACAATCTCGCTCTAAAGATGGCCAATAATAACCCATGCGAAGAATGCGCTTTGCAATGGCCATACCGCTGAAGTGGCCACCACATGTACCATCGTGAGCTTGGGTGATCGCCCAAGCGGACTCTTGTTGGTCCAAACAACGAAGGAGGATTCCTTCATAATTTTGACGATACAAAATGTCTCCTAACAAGACATGCTTTGCCGCTTTCTATTTGAATGATCTTTTCGCGGCTTGTGTCAATCCAAGGGGGAGATTACCTAGCTTGAGGTAATCCCGAATGGGTGTGTACCAATCTTGTTGATCAGAAACCTCGATAGTATGAACGGCCAATCCCTCTTGAAGTCTATCCCGAACAAAAGTTGAGCAGGAAAGAACTTGTAAAAACAACGTGGTGTTGCTAGTAAGAGGGGTCGGGGAGAACAAGGACCCCCAGTTGGCTTTAGTCAAACAATCTCGAATTCGAGAGAACTTATCCAGAGATGGTTCAATCTGGATCATGTGGATTCTTGGCGTCAGATCAGAGCTTGCACGCTCCATCGTAGATTGCGATAATTTTTTAACCTTAATGGTTGTCATTTCACCAGAAGAGTCTTGCGGGATGAGTGACCCCAAGGAGGCCATAGTATCCGCAAAATGATTTGATGATCGAGGGAGTGCCTCGATGTCATACCATTCAAGTTGTGCCAAGAATTTATCCACAAGGGCTTTATAAGACTTCAAAAGTGGACATTTACATTGGTATATCCCTTTTACTTGATTGACAATTAACAACGAATCACCAAAGATATTCAATCGTTTAATGTTCATGGTGATTGCTGTCTAAAGACCTATGAGCAAGGCTTCGTATTCTGCATTGTTGTTGGTGCACGGGAAGTCTAATTTAAATGACAAGGGCATTGGAGCACCTTGTGGAGTGAAGAATACAATTCCCGCACCACCCCCTTGCTCACATTTAGAACCATCGAAGAATAGGGTTATGTCAGCTGTGACTCGGGCTCATCGAGAATCTGGCGACTACGAGACATGGAAGACCCCATCATCGGGTAGTTCAAAAGTCGGAGGCTGATCGTCTTCAAGAGGAGCCTCGGCTAGTTGATCGGCGATGACTTGACCTTTTATAGATTTTTGTCCAATGAACTCTATGTCAAACTCCGTCAACAACATGATCCATTTCGCCGTGCGGCTACTATGATAAGTACGACTCATCATGTATCGCAATGGATTCTCCTTAGACACAACATACGTCTTATTACTAAGCATGTAGTGGCATAACTTTTTGGTAGCAAACACCACTGCCAAGCAGAGTTTTTCAACATATGCATAGTTAAGTTCATAACTGACCAGGGTGCGGCTAAGATAGTATGTAGCTTGTTCTCTGTGAAGTTCATTTTTCTGGGACAACATGGCGCCCAGTGCCACCTCAGTGGCTGAGATGTATAAATAGAACGGCACTCCTGGTCTGGGTGGTGCCAATACTGGCGACGAAGCCAAGTACTATTTAATGTCGTCAAAGGCTGATTGGCACTCGTCATCCCAATGAAATGTGACCCCCTTATGCAATAATTTATTCATGGGTCGGCATTTGTCAGATAACTGCGCTATGAAGCGCTTGATCGATGCAACCTTTCCCTACGGACTCTTGAGCTGCTTGATGGTGGTTGGGGGACGCATTTCAAGGATTGCCTTGACTTTGTTTGGATCAACCTCAATTCCTCGTTTGGAGACTATGAAACCCAAGAGCTTTCCAGAGGTGACGCCAAAGACGCACTTCTTGGGGTTTAGTCTGACTTTATGCTCAATGAGGCGATCAAGGACCTTACTCAAGTCACCGATGTGATCTGGGCGCAAAAGAGATTTGGCCAACAAATCATCCATGTAATCTTCCAAAGTTTTGTGCATGTAATCATGAAAGATGTACGTCATGGCACGTTGGTAGGTAGCTCCGGCATTTTTAAGGCCAAAAGGCATGACCTTATAGCAAAATGTCCCCCAAGGCGTTGTGAATGCCGTTTTTAGTTGGTCCTCAGGATTAATACGAATCTGATTGTATCCTGAGAAACCATCCATAAGGGAAAGCATTTCGTGGCCCGTTGTAGCGTCTACCAACGCGTCGATGCTCGACAAGGGAAAATCATCCTTAGGACTCGCTTTGTTAAGATCTCAAAAATCAGTGCATATGCGAATCCTCCCATCGGGTTTCTTGACAGGAACCATGTTAGACAACCATGGCGGATAATCCACACAGATGACAAAGCTGGGCATCCAACAACTTTTGTAACTCATATTTTACCATTAAGGCCACTTGTTGGATGCATCTTGCGTAGTTTTTGCTTGACTGGCTTGATTGTCGGATCAAGCGTTAAATTGTGCGTGACTAGCTGTGGGTCTAGTCCCGGCATATCCTTGTATGACCATGCAAAAACCTCCTTCTTTTCCTTAAGAAGGGCAACATAATCGGCTCGCTCTTCAGGGGAAAGACTTACCCCCAGCTTGAGAATCCGTGGATTCATTGGATCTGTGTCGATGTCTACATCAGTCGTTGCTTCAACTGACATATGGGATCCGTCTTCCAACTGGTGTGGAATTGGGATCAGATGGATATCGTTTGCTGAATTAAGATCATCATTAGGAACGTCAAGTTCCTCTTCAACATGGAAGACATCCTGAGTCTGTCCTGGAGTGAAATGAAACATCCCACCGCAAGGCCAATACTCTGATGGAGATGGTGGTGTGTCAGCGCGATCCCAATCAATAGCTTCTATGTCTAGATGCAATAATCATGTTGGATTGGCTGGATCATGGATGGGGGCGGTCAAGTCAATGGAGACCATGTTGATGAAATGATTGTAATCTCCATTACCGCAAATGTGACAACTCTGACATTCTGGATGTTCTTGGTGCTTTGGATCTGGCTCTGTAGGCACTGGCACAAAGGGATCAGCCCTATGCGCGGACCTGCAAATAGGGTCTGCCCTAGGTACAGATGGTTTGATAGGGTCTCCAGGCGAAAGATGCTCACTGTATGCCTGGAGTGGCGGGTGCAGTAATTGCTATAACTGCGCCAGGTTGAAATGCCTCCTAGGTCTTGGATCTATGTGTAAGTGTTCAAACATGTCATCTATGTCCAAAGGATTTTGTTGTTGTTGTTGTAGCCTATGCTCACTGGGATCATTCAATGGGAACATCATCAGGAAGTTGTCCTGATCATCATTCAGTTGATATTCGGGCGAATGATCGTACTCCGACTCATCTTCAGAAGACCCTTCGTGGTCTTGTCCATCTTCCCCTTGTGGGTGAGTCCATGAGGTTTCTCCTTGTTCGGCCATAGGGAAAGGGTTGTTGAGGTCAACAAGGTTATTTGTTTGTAATGGGAAATAATCCCCCAATGTATAAGTTGTGTTTGGATTGGCATATGGATCTGATGCCAACCCATCCTTGTTGCCTATCCCTAGGCCTTGCATGTTTTCGACCAAGATGTCGAGGGGCAAAGGGTGATTAAACCCTACTCCTGACTTATCATAAGGCATTTGGTATCTTGGTTGACACAAAACACGCATTCCTTGTTCATACCGGCCTAACCCGTATCCATGCCAATTGCATTGGCTAAGATATCGTAATGCGAAGTCTGGGTTAGCCAGATAGTTGACATCTTCCACAAAGGGATCTTCATCTTCTTCTTCTTTTCGAGAAGGTTCAACGCCATGATCTAGGCCCCCAAAAATAAAGTTTGTCTGATTAGGTGGGTAGCCTAAAGGAACCACCGAGCCTATGGGGAGTCGAGGTCTTCCCATGTCTTGCATAGATCGAAGTGTGGGCGTTGCAACAACATTGCGCACTATATACTCCCCCATGCCTGTGTTAGACATCTCAACAGTAATCGTTGGCGATTGAGGGGAAGTGAATGGGAGTTCTCCTTGAGTCCACTCCATGTGGGGTGAACTAGGCGTCTCAACTTCCATTCTATTAGGCGTCTCTTCTGTAGAGATATTGGAGACTAAAGGTGGTTCCGCTTCCAGGGGCTTCTTTCCTTTGTCCGTTGGAGTGGCCACCATAGGTGGCATCGTTGTGGGAGGACTGGATGAAGAAGATGATCCCGCCTGAGAATTTGATTGATTTGGTGATGAAGATTCTTGCTTAGTCGGACCCCGTTTAGATGGATTTAACTGGAAATCCACGTGCGTTGAAGGAAGGGTCGACTGCGGCATGATTTGCACTGAGTTGCAATATTTAAAAGGTTCCAAATCTACGGGAACCACGTGCACTTGTCCTTCAAATGTATATTTCAAACATTGATGAGCAATTGAAGGGACACACTTCATATCTCGGATCCAAGGCCGCCCAAGCAAGATATTGTAAGCCATCTCACCTTCTAAAATGTGGCACAACGTATGAATGGTCTTTTGTCCCACTTGGATGGGCAGGACAATTGTGCCAACTATCGAGCATATCGTATCATTAAATGCTCGAAGGGTATAAGTGGAAGGTGCAATGTGAGAGGCTGGTAGTTTCAAATGTTTCAGTGCAGCGGTTGTAATAAGGTTACTAGACGAACCAGTGTCTATCAACACCCGTTTGTATGGAGTCCCGTTGACCCGCGCAATAACGTGCAGGGGTGGATCCGTTACATCTCCAGTCACAGTTTTTAGCTCATCTTCCCTGAAGGTAATGACTGGTTTAGTACACTGTTTGACATGCCCCACAAAATTGTTGAACGAATCCGCTTCGTGGGGTTGCAATTCAATTGCCTTTAATATCTCCATAAGAGCTTCCCGATGGGGCGTTGATTGTTGAATAAGCTCATAAATGGAGAGCCTAGCCGATGTGGTCCTTAGACTTTGGGTAAGTCTAGTTCGAATCGTGGCCACTGGTCTAGGTGGGGGCAACTGTGTAGGATTTGGTTGATGTTGTGACGTGGATGAAGCTTCCCTAGTGGTTGTCGCGGGGACAACTCCTGGGTGTCTCTTGTTTCTTGTCACAATGCTAATCATCCCAACATATCCCTCCATGGGGTAACTCTGTTGCACTTCGTTGACATGCGAGAGGTTTTGTTTGTGCATCATGTGTGGGTAAAGGATCTTTGAAAACACCCATTTGTTGGTTGTTGGGTGCGATGGGGTTATCCACTACCAATGTGTGATTATCAATGAGATCTTGCACTAAACCTTTAAACGTCCAACAGACATTAAGGTCATGCCCTTTCCTTCTATGGAATCTACAAAAAATATCCTCTCTATAGCCCTTAGGCTTTGGCGCATTAGGATCAATTGTTGGAATATCTAGCAGATTAATCAAGTTTGCCGTTGACAAACGGTCAAACAAGGAATCCCTAGACTCAGTGTATGGTGTAAATTGTCGCTTAGGGCGACGCTGCTGATTTTGATCCTGCTTCTTGTTATCTTTCTCATAATTATTGTGAGGCACCGCTCGATAGTTAGCCTTTGAAGGTTTGTGTTGCTTGGGCAGGCGTAGGGGCATTAATAGCAACTTGATTGACCGCGACGGGTTTATGTTGCGTATTCCCTATTTTGGTGCTCTTGTTCCACTCTTTTTTCTTAGGCTTGGCAATTTTGCCATCCTGTATCTTGATCTCTTCGATACGTCTAGCTTGCGCCAGAGCTTCTTCCAAAGTGGCGTATTGCTACAGCTGCAATAGCACAGAGATCGATCGCAAACAACTCTTTGCGAACATTTGAGTTAAGTCGGACATAGGAGGGAGGTAGGACAACTTTGAAAGCATTGTCCTCCATCGATTCCCATATGCTACCATAGACTCCTCCTCATACTTGTTTGAGGCTAGCTAGATCACTGAGTGACGCCTTTTTCTTTGTATTGAAAGCAAAACGTTCTAGGAACGCGTCCACTAGTTGATCCAAGTTGTAGATGCTATGCTTCGGTAGATGGGTAAACCAATCCGAGGCAGATCCTGCGAATGTGGTTATGAATGTTCTTAATAGCAATGCATCATTGTCTTGTATACCAAAGCATTGGCTCAAAAATCTCGTCACATGCTCTTGAGCATCCTCATCCCCTTTAAAGAGTGCCAACTGGGGCAGCTTGAAATGTTCGGGGTATGGAGGTGCTGGCACTGATGGATGTATCGGATGACTACGAAGTTGGCGTAAGGTAGGCTTTTGAGGCCCACCAGTCTTAAGTTCCATATTCTCCAAGCGTTCTAACAACACTTTGTAGGCATCAGAGGATATAATTTCCTCCTCCTTAGTTTGTTCCCGTTGTGGGTTGCGGGGAACTTGAGGCCTTTGAATGACTAAATGGGTAGCATCCCTTACGCCTTGATAGGGCATTTCAGCCCGCTCTTCTTCTTGGTAATAATCCTCATAATCTTCTTGAGGAGTGTTTGGCCTAGGCCTGTAAACATGGATGGGTGCCCGCGGAGGATGCCCATCATGGTCACGGTGAATGGCCTCCCGCCCAGGTCTAAGAGGTCTTGGAGGCGGTGCTTGCTGTGGTCGCGGAGACCTGTCTCGCACTAAGGGGTTGTGCCTCACATACATCTCATATTGTTGTGCATGAGGAACTGGGGCCCTCTCAGGTGCATGGTTGTGAAGCAATTCAGTGTCTGACGCTGAATGCGCTCTTGATCAAGGCGACACAAATGTTCTAATTCTTGTTGTTCTTGCTTAAGCCGCGTGATGTGTGCTTGGCGGGCGGCTAGTTGTGCAAATGCCAAGTTACTTTGTTCTATTGTCTCTTGTTTAATAGGCCTAGATGTCTCTCCTACATATCTATTTTGATCATAATGCTCTGAGACTCCTATATGTTGCTTCCCTCTATCGAGGTTGGCCGCATTGACTTGAAACTCTGGTCTCAATAAGCGATCTGGATATAATGCAGGTGCAGACGTGCATCATTTTGGCACTGGATATTGGCCTGGAGGAATGTAGTGATCCTCCTCTCTCTCTCTATGATATGCATAAAAAGTGCGGGCAGAATTGTCTTGCCCTGTCGGGAGAACTTGTTGTTCTGGATATGGTCTACTATGTCCGACATTGATCGGGGGTAAATTAGGAACCACAAAATCATATGGTTCTTCCTTTTGGACCCTTTGTTGTTCCATAGCAGTACACATTGCTTCATCACTAGGCCACCCATAATGAACTTCTAAAGGAGGCCTCGTGCTTAGACCAGGTGGTATATATAAGTTATTTTCTTGAAAATATTCTTGTTGCTCATGAGTTTCCCTTAGAGAGGGGGTTCTAAAGTCTCGTCTATTGATGGCCTGACTTGGAGAGCCACTCCTTGAGGCACCTCTAGAACCATGTTCTATGACTGTATGGGTTGGAGTGCCCCTCACGGAGGGGCCTCTAGAGCCATGTTCTGCATGGTGTGAACTAACTGGTGTACCTCGCCGGTGAGGCGGGATGACCAAGTCTTCAAGGCTATATCGGAGACGATTTGTCTCTCTTGGTGCATGTTCTGCAGCTTCTGCCCGTGATTGGGCTTGGCTACGAGTATTCACCATGGTAATGCTAACCTAAAAATGCAAAAGTTCTTTTTGTGATTTTCTTTTTATGATTTTTTTTGTCTAAACAGAAAATAGCATACACACTCACAAGCAATGATTATCTCTTTTAAAGATTAATAGTGTGCCCTAAATCTGGTTTAGTGTGTTTTTGTTGTTTGTTTTGTTTTTGAAAATTTTTGTGAAACGTTTAAATGCAAGTATGAAGGCTCTTATGACTCCCAAAATGGTCGCCCCTTCAATATACCATTGCCGGACCGATATACCAACCTCTCTATATACCCGCCCTTACGTGAGGGAGACTATAGGTACGTGAGAGCAGATGATACGTGGAACATAGGCGGTACGGAAGGGGAATCGCTCTGTTTATGACACCTACCATAGAAGACTTATCCTCGCGTTCTGGGAATCACCCCAAGCTACACTCGGTCAGCTTTCGTCAGGATTTACGTCTAGCAACAGTCGCGATCGAGGTAATGGATGCAATATCTCAAGCCAAAGTGATAATGGAATCCACCTTTGGTCTTGCTCAAGGGTTGGGGTTTTACGACCAACGCCTTGGTTTAAAATACCACGTGATGTGTGGGGTTCGTTTTAATTTTGCAAAATTGAAACAGGCAAACGAAAAGAAATCTTTCCCTAAGCCATACAAACTAAAAACCAAAAAATAGAAAAACAAAAATTTGACAGAAGCTATAAAAACCCCTACCTCTTCTCTGCCTAATCGGAAGTTTCTGATTTGCTCTAAAAATTTGCACAGATCTATAATCGTCCCTGGGTGAGGCGAATAACAGAACCGTAATCGTCACAGGGTGGAACGAATAGTTTATTCGTCCCGGGGTGAGACGAGTACCAATTCTGTAATCGTCACTTGCAGAGACGAATAACAGTCTGATGTTGAAAAATAGGTACCTGTAAAAAAACAAGCAATTTAGATCAGTAAGTTAACCTAAAAAAAAAAATAGAGGACAGAGGTCCCACCGTGATCGCCATTGAAAGCACGAGATTCCGAAAACAAAAAGGATAAACTAAAATTGCAATGTAAATGAAACTAAAATAACGCTTAAACCCTATGTTATTGAAAATTGCATAAAAAGGAAAGAATACAAATGAATGAACACAAGATATTAAAGCAATATAAAATATGTCCTTTTTTATTGATATTCTTTGCGAATTCGTGTTACAATGCGTCTCCTTCCTTTTTATGGGATAGGAGCGTTAGATATTGCTCTTTTACAACTTGTTTCAGAATTCCTTCTTCCGCGTGCCCACATATAAGATGGGCGAACCAAAACGTTGTCGTCGCTTGCGTTGATAAAGGTCGATTCCTCGCTGCTCCTCCAATGCTGCAAATCTGCGTTCAAAGAAACAAACAAAGAATCAGTAGCACCTGTGTATGAAAAATAAAAGATAAATCTAACTATGATTGAAATGAATCTAAATGAAATGAAGACTTGACAAAAGCATAAACATGAAACTAGCTAAATACTATAAAAGAAATAAAGCGGGGGGGTGCCCGAAGGCAAACCACCCGCGGGTGAAACTTTGCTTCGACACCAATCCGCTTAGGATGGGTCCGAAACCTGATGTGATGTGTTGTCGGCAAATTGGTAGAATATTGTGGTCAGAAAAATCGGTGTTGGTTCTTGATTCGTGCTTTCAAAAGTCACCCAATAACCTCTCTTTCGATTAAGAGATTATGGATGTTGAAAACACAAATCGCAAGTAAATGAATTAGCAACACTTCGTCGCTCAAAATGCTCCTGCTCGGTATATCTTTTGGGTGAGGAAACTCACCATTTTATAGACCCAAGGGGTCTCTTTGAATTAACATGCAAAAGTGTTTCTTTGCATGAATGCTTTTTGCCTGAAAGAAAGACTTCTTCTTGATCAAGGGATTCTTAACTGTCTCTGTGCATGTCTTTGTGTGTTTTAGAAAAGCTCACTTGCACTCCCATGCAATGAAGGGATAGCTAAGTGGCAAATCTGAGTTGTCTTAAAAAGCTCACTCTTATTCCCATGCAGTGAAGGGAACGTCAATTGGCAGATATGAGTTGTCAAAAGAACTCACTCGCACTCCTATGTCATGCAGGAAAAGCTAAGTGGCAGTTCTGAGTTGTTACATGCCGAGATTTGACTTTTTGTCGGTCAAACTTGGCATTCGTCCCACCCCAAAGCGAGCGCTGGTAATCGTCCCTGGGTGAGACGAGTATCAGTCAACACTCGTCCCTGGGTAGGACGAGTAAAACCTGCACTCGTCCCTGGGTGGGACGAATAAGCAATAAAGTGTCTAAAAGGTGCCAAATTGGTTTTTGACTTGCAAAACTGCTGTGTGAGTGGTTAGAACCACTGTTTAACCTCTGAGGGCTGCCCTGGGGGCTGTGTGTGTTAGTGCGATCAGTGCTTGTTGTCACATAATCGGATTGGTGTTGTTTTGGTGTCTACATTATTCCAATTCAAAATGAGAGTCCTCATGGTCATTGAAAGAATATGTCTAATTCATATAGTTCTTAATTCATTGTATCCTTCATGCATTCATACCTATCCATCCACTCATTCATAATATCATTATTTCCATATCATCACCCTTTGCCATATTAGCCATTTCATCCATTTTTAAGACCTTTTTAAAATTTACCCTTTTGTTTCATCTAATTTGGTCCACTTTCATTATTTTAGTCCATGCCCTTAAAAAATACCTTGTAGCCCATTAACATTTCCATCACACATAGCCCCCATTTACACCATATAATTTAAAGTCGCCTAACCTTCACAATTATTTTTAAAGTCATGATATAATATCTAAATTTTTGTTGCATCCCTAAGTTAGACCATGGTAAAAAATACCACATAAATCCACCTATGTCTTTATTTTTCTAATTCCTAATTCTCCAAGTATGCCTAGACATTTATCTTAACATTTGCTAGAAAATATTTTCTAAGGCCTACCCATCCTAAGTCATTGTTGCCCTTCAAAAACCTGATCTTCAATCCATCCACAACCACAATAATCCATCAACGACAACCAAAACCTAAAAATACATTGATTCTCATCGAAATCCACAATCATCAATCCATAAATGATAGACTATTTCAATTGTAAATCGTGTTAAACCTTGGCATAAACTAAAGTCAACTATCACTCTTGTAAAATCCTCTTTTCCAATCCATCAATGATCGTTCATTCCTATCAGCATAAAAGTATTTCAAGTCTGAAGTAAGGGTCTAATGATTGTTGGCCTAACCATTCCCCCTCTCAAAAATAATTTCATGACAAGTTGTTTTAAATTCCTTATTATCCATCTAAAACCCCATCGTCGATGCATCAATGATTGTTCATTTCCATTAGCAATAGTGTAAAGAAAAAAAATCCTATCATTCATCTGAGTACATTATCACCGATCCATCAATGATAGCTTATTTCCATCATCAATACCTTAGTCCTTGGTTCTATAGTTTTCTACTTGGTATTTTCTTACTTAAGCCTATAAGCATAAACTTTGTCTTAAAACTTATCCCTCAAGTCCAAGTTTGGTCTGTCATTGATGAAAAGAGCGCATCGTTGATACATAAGCAAAAAAATTTCTCCATTAGCAACTTTGAAATGACTTAGGCTAAAATTTTAGTCTCTTATCGCTTGTGTTAAAATACCATCGTCGATCCATCAACAACCAAGTATATTGAGTTACCCAAGGTCAGGCTATCATTTTTCTTAAGTATTCCCTCTCATGTCATGCATTAAGTAAACCTTATGTCTAGTAGGTCACCCACCTAAGTATTTCCAAAAATTCCTAAAGGTTCACCCATCATCGGTCGCTTTCCTTTTTTGCTCATCCATCAGTGACAGTGTAATTCCATCAAAAATAGATTTTTAGTCATCACCCTTGCAAAAGCATTGCCATCGATGCATTTGTGATAGCCGCAAACAATCAGCGATAGTGTATTTTGTGAAATCTTCATCGCTCATCAAGGAATCCCATTGGTGATGCATCAACATTAAGTGAAAATAAAGAGTGAAAAAGGCATCAACTGCTCATATCATCCCAAAGATATCAATGATGCATGATTAACCTAGAAAGATGCATGGATCACTATTTAAAAATAGATAGAAGAAATGGCGAGGTGGATGGCCCAAGATCCAAAAGTGATGATCCTGTATGGGGTAGAAAAATTAGAAGGTGGCTCAAGGTATGAACGTATCTCTTCAAGACATGTGTAGATCATAAAAACATCCACAATGAGCATCCAGCTTGTGGCTCTGGAGAGATACAGATGATGTGGCACCAATGAAAATGTGACACAAAATATAGGCCTCGGTGGACTAATCACAAAAGGGGAATTATATTAAATATTTTCATTGCGTAAATATTATAGGTATGATTATTTTAGAATGACCTAGAAAATGTGGTTGAAGGTGAAATAAAGACACCGCATACGCATACCCTCAAACTGTTTCAAATACTCCACAAGTTTTGGCTTTCCTCACATATCCAATCTTAGTTAAAAATGTATGACTCTAAGAAAAAAAGTACAATCCGTATTACATTCTTGCACCATGGCTTCTTCTAGCAATCCAAATAAGGCTATCATATCAACCAAAAAGAAACCCACTAAAACCGTTCAAGCTATCAAGACAAAAATTATAGAGAGAGTGTTGAGAGTATCACAAGCCTTTCCTTACGAAGAGCTAAAGGGCAAACCCATAAAGAAGAAACAACATGAAGCTCTAGGAAAGGAGTTGATGAAATTAATCACTGAAGAACAAATATAAGAATACAAATATGCCACTATTTTCAATTTTGAACATACTGGATAAGATTATCAGAGGCATCAAACTCTACTCAAAGATATATTTTAGAGGGCCAGAGATAATCATTACAAAGATAGTCCTTTTTGCAATAAATGGAATAGCAACCTGGGGAATCTTATCTTCCTATGAGTCCATTCATCAAACTTGCTCTCCTGGTTAGCCACAATGTATGACCTAGATTCAAAATCCATCCTCAATCACAAAAACTAGGTCTTTAGAATCACAAAAGAATTCATTTTCAAGGTATTTAATCTCTCTCTCTCTCAAATAGTCCTAAACAATAAAGTACTTGAAATATAGTCTTCATGTATGCTACGTACCCATTTATATCAAATAATATTTGGTAAGATCATATAATTTCCCCATACCAAAAGTGGCTCTCAAAGTATGGTCCAAATACTATGTAGATATGATAAACATTGTAATGGAAAATAGAGATCTGGATAATGCGAAAAGGAAGGTGATGTACATGGATTCGTAGCTAAATAAAATTGGAAAAATAACTATGTATGCTTGGGAAGAGGTCCTAAAAAAAAATATGAATGAGAATCTTACAACACTTCACAAAGCCATTGAGAATAAGAAATAAATAATGTCACAATTCTTGAACTATTCTCTTCTTATACATATCATAGTGGGCTAGTTGAGTCCCAATGTTATGCAAATGCTAGGAAGGGTCAACACCAAATGCATCCAAGACATACTGCTTTGGATTCAAGAAGACTGATCTAACATCACTGAGTTTATTTGAAAATTTATGGTGGCCATTCATAATGAGCTATGTGGTGAAAATCCTCCAAGGATCAGCATAGGAATAAGCAATTTTTTGAACTAGACAAAGTCTAGGAAATTCTTCTTTGTAAAATATTTCACTTATATCAGGTTATACGATGCCAATATTTCACCTAAGGCACTCCCAAAGTATTTTTCGATGTCCATATCTACCTTAGAAATTGTGAGGTAGGTAGTTGAAGAAGTAAAAATGAGAGTGAATAGGGGTAAAGCAAGAGTCCCTTGGCTCAAACTACCTTTCAAAATGGGGTATTATATTTTCAAAGGATATCTCAGTATTCTTAGAGCTATGTGGAGGATGGATGATTATTTCTTTGCCAAACTTACGTGGAGAGCCTATGACCCAGATAGAGAGTATGACAAAGAAATCTAGAAAGTAATGAAACTACACATGGTCCATGAAGTAGATGCTTTCAAATACGCCATGCAGATCACCATCAAGAATAGATAAAATCTTAAAAGTATCTAGGAAATAATAGAGATACCTTATAACCAATTGGAAGAAGTAGGAAGGTATCAGTCAAACTTGAATATACTAAGGGGGGTCATTGTTCATTCCTATGTTCCATTAATCCTAGCAACCAGACCTGAAGAGATCAAATATCCTTTCTTGCAAATAACCAAAGAAAACCACAATGATTGGAAATAGTCATTGAGGAAGCACCTACTGCTGAAACAAACCAACCATGAATTGAGCTGACTCCTCAAGTGAGCTCTCCAAGAGAATTATCATTGGATGAAGAGAAAGAGGAGCCAATCACACCCTTGGCAACAATCCCCCTAACAATAGTAGCAGAAGAAATGGAAAAAACACTCATAAGATCTTAGGTAAAAATGATGAAGAGCACCACCATCATGCACTTGATAGTGAATAATGAAAAGTGCAAAATTTCCCCAACTGCTATAAAAAAAATTCTTGATTTGGAGTACTTGGAAACCTTTTGATAGAACTTGTACCTGAAGGAGCCTCTCCTCCTAGTTCTCCATCAACTAAAAGAGATTATATTAAATTTGGATTAACATCCAAAAATTCTCATTTTGTAATAGTAACAAAAGTCAAAGAAACTGATATACAGTCTAGTGTTGAGGAAGAATGGTAGATAAAGGTTGTTGAAGGGGTCACCAATGAGGGGGCCACTTGAAAATTGTTGGATCATCAAGGTATCACGTAGGCCAACTCTCAAGTCACTATCACACTGCCTCTGCCAAAAAAATCTTCAAAATTATTCATTGATCCCAAATCCAAACAAGTGAAGTGGAATGAAGATACTATTGAAAGGATGAAAGTAGATTTGGTAGTTCATGCATAGATAGATGCAGTCGTTGAAGAGCTCAAAGAGTTAAGAGCACAAAAGGCTCAATATGGGTAGATAAAAACTAAAAAATATCAGTTGAAAAATGATAATAAGGCACTTCTAGCTGAGATAAGAAAATTAAAAGAAGAAATGGATAAGCTACAAAAGCAAAAGCCACCAGTCCTGCCTAAGAGAGCAATTTACAAAGAAGAGCTCATTAATCATTTAAATTTAGGATTGGTCAAATTAACCAAATACTGAGTCAAACTAATACCTAACATATTCAAAGAACTTTTGGAAATCATGAACATAGCTCAATGGATCAAAAGTCTAATGGAAGAAATAGATCGTAGGGTTTTGAAGATCTCCCCTATCTACCAAAAACACAAATAATAATACACATAGATTAGATAGCAATAGATGGTCAAGTGTATGATTGTCAAACTAAATTCTAGAAGCTAAAAAATTACTTTCATGAAAGACTCCACTAGGAAGATGTCATATCAAGCATAGATGAGTGGACAAAAAAATTAGATGATGTGGGGTTGCAAAATGTCGATATGCTCAGAGAAGTCAATACAAAGAACAACATGGAAACACTCATCATAATTAAAATAATAGAATTCAAATGTGTTGGAGAAGACAAACATAAATTGGCTTTATAGTTGAGACTTATCTTCAATAAACATAGAAGAAATTCAATTTGTTGATCAAAATGGACCATTGACAAAAAAATATCTCAATCAGATAAAGAGCATTGAAAATGAAGTCAAGTCAACCTCCACATTTTTTGATGAAGCTTGAAAACACATTGCTAATATTTTAGGAGTCAAAAATACATAAGAAAACAAAATAGAAGATAGCCCAGTGGGTTCCATAGAAAAATACCAAGTAGAAAAAACTAACATCACCCCCATAAGAGAAATTCAAGAACATACAAAACCAACCACAAAACCAGAATGATAGGAATAATAGTTTCAAGAATAGGTGGCAGAGTATTGTTAGTTTTGTCAATGAAAGACAACGAAAGCCAATATATGAGGCACCCAATAGAAGTAGTGGTTGAAGATAATACAAGTGGCAAAACCTACACCAAGTCTTCTCAATGACATTTTTCAACCCAGTTATATAACGAACCGAAGCGTCCAAGCTTCATCATTAAGAAATCATATAGTAAGCTTACGAGAGGTATTCTGAGTGTTCTTTGAGGGTTATTATATCTCCCATGTTTTCCCTGTTTTCACCTTCTTAAGTTCTTCCTACCTTTATGCAGGTATTTATAAAATTCAAGTAGTCTACCTAAGATCATTTCCATGAGCTGCTTCAAGGAGCCAAAGTCTATTTATCACTATAATTAGGACAGTAGATAATAGTTTCCTTGCTACATTATTCAAATAGGGTGAGCTCTATATTGTATTAATTGAAATACCTAAGCACTCTACTCGGCTTTATAATTGTAGCCATTATAATGTGAATATAATATAAATCATCTAGTTTATGCTTTCTAGCATATTTTAGTGTAATGTGTGTGTTTTCTTATCTATATATTACATTATTTCAATCTGCAGGTAACATTTCTCTCACTGATTTAAAAATCTATGTTGATTGCAATATTTGAATGAATGTGTATTTATCAATATGTCTTTCATTTTCTTTCTTTTCCATGTGAATGATTAAAATTTGCTATGATAACCGAATGGATAAGGCATCGGTCTATGTTTTCATTTGAAATGCTTTATATTGTATGATTGGTCATTGTTTTTGCATATCTATAATACATTAAAATTTGGTTGAGCATATTTGTTTAAGGAACATCATTATAGGCTCATATTAGGGTGTCTAGACCTAACTTGTTTAGTTATCAAGATATTATAGGATGAAGTGGTGAGTCTACCAAAGCTCACATATCTACTTATGGGTCATAGGGAATTTGAATAGTGTGATAGACCTTAAGGGTATTCAAAATTTTCCACAATATTTTTCTAGCATCGTTTCCATGGATCGGCTATTTTATTGTCTATGTGTTCCATAGTATGTCTCCCTGTGATAAAATTTCTACTTGCCAATACCATGGTGTTTTGGAAACAGATTTATATTTTTTAATCTTATTTTTCTCAAAGTTTGTGTGTTCTAGGATTTATCTATGCATGTATAAGAGATTGAGAGAATTTAAAATCCTAGCAATCTTGGCTTGAGTGATATTCTATTGCACCTAAGTGGGGGTGACTTTGAACAAAATCAAAAGAAGAATAAGAAGAATTTAACTTGGCACATACTAGACATAGCGATAAAGAATTCTTCCCAAATTTTGAATACCTAGAGGTATTTACCCATTCTTGAAAATTTTCAATTCTTAAAAAAATCTATGTAACAAAATAGATCTAGCTCTTTTGGTAGTAAATCTACTAAAATATATATTTTTGTAGTTAATTCTACTACTAATACACTTGTTGTTAGCACCCCCGTGACTAGTATTTCTATCCTTCCTTTGGCTCAACCAAACCTGAATCAAAAACTTTAGGTATGAAGGACTAATAGGTACAAGCCCTTCTGATTACCCCAAAATTTTCATCCCTTACCAACCAAAGCTCACAAGTATTTGCCCAAATTCAAAGGCAACACTACTATTACTAGGGAAGATCATATCAAAGGATTCCTATATGTGTTAGATAGCCTTGAGGTTGAACATGAGGATGTAGTTATCATATTATTCCTACAACACTAGATAAGGATGAAAGATATTGGTTTAATTACCTCCTAGCTGATAAAATTCTTGACTTTCAAACCATAGAGAAAGTATTTTTAAAAAATATGAGGAAATAAAAAATAAACAATCCTTGTTAACATAGCTTGCAACAATAAAGAAAAGAGAAAATGAGTTAGTGGAGGATTTTAAAATATAGTTTTTCAATACTAGGAATAAAATTCTCATAACTCTAAGACCCACCGATCAGCAAGTTATATATTTTTATCAGAATGCTTTTCCTGGGTAATTCAGCTATGAGTTGAGATAACATAGAACCAACATCATTGATGAATGTATGGAATAAGCTCTAGAAATTGAAAGGAATATGTTAGATAGTGGGAAAATGAAGCCATAAACATATGATTCAAGTTCTAGTCAAGTGGATAGGAATACTAAGAGAATTGGATTATCATTATTAAATAAGGTTGAGATAGATCCCATAGAATGTTATCCAACCAATTTGCTAAGATGTTCAACACTATCAATAGTAGGTTATCCAGGATTGAGAGGGATAAATTAGTAAATGATGAGACACCTACTCAATCACAAAGTGATAATAGATCCCAATTTCAGAGAATTTTCAACAAAAATTGCGCAAGAAAAAATGGAGAAGAAGGGAATAAAAATGGAAGTAATATATAGGAGAGGAAATAAGGACCAAAATATATGGATTTAGTACCAAACCCCATGGTTACTGCTAGTACAATTTTTTATTTCCCATTCTATTGTGATGAATGTGATGCCCCACATGACCTAGCTACTTGTGGCATATACCTAGTTGCACATACCAATGGCAATGTGGAAGAATATTTTAATGAAGAAATAATAATAAATACTTGTTGGACTAAGAATGACAAAGAAAGAGAAACACAGTTCAAAAAAAAATGGATGAATTACCTAAGTCAAAAAAATAGCCTAGAGCTTTGGTTCTCGAGAATGTAGAAATCCTAAAAATACCTCAGGAAAGTAGGTATGAAATGATGAAGCAAGGTAAAATCATTCCAATATCTGAGGAAATTGAAGCATTAGAAAGGATACATGGCATCAGTCTGAAAAATAGAATAGTTCTTGATAAGACCAACAAATTTGATAAGGATGATACAAATCAATAGATTCAAAATAGATATGAAGAAACATAACAGTTATCGACAAGTAACCTCTAAGGTTGAAGTAGGAAATGAAGTTCAGAAACATATGGAATCTGACAAAAATACATAAGTCAAGAAGGTTGAATTTGGTGCAGGTTAAAATTTGGCCAAAAAAAAAATTAACATTACTTTTGGAGAAATGATGACCATACCAAAATATATCGATCAAGTGTATCGATATTTTGGTCTAGTTGAGCCACCAAATAATCATATATACAATTTTTCAATGGTAGAAAAACCCAAGCCCATTCCTAGGAACCCATCATCAGTTAGACCTTTCTATATCTCCTTAATATATAATTCAGAATTAAGGGATCTGTATGTAATCAATAACTACATGTTAAATAGTGGAGCATCATATAATGCCATGCCTAAAAAAGTGGTAGATCAGTTAGGTTTAGTGTGCACTAGAGATTCTTATCCAATTTTAGTTATAGATAGTAGACAAATACCTTGTGTTGGGATCATCATGGGACTATTAGTTTATTTGGACCAATACCCAAATAAAAGAATAGTTATGGATGTAGTCATAGTAGATGTATACCCTTTATTCTCTTTACTATTGTCAAGACATTGGGTTGAACAATTAGGAGGATCCATTCAATTAGACTGGTCGTATGCCACCATTCCCTTGATAGCCAAAGAGTAGATCACTCAGAAGAGAACCCTTTCATAAGCATTTAGTAGAACTAATGAAGTCTAAAAACAACGCTATAAACTTAGTTCAATCCTTTGAAGAGAAGGAAATAGGAGTTTATTCTATTTGGCATTCACCTTTCCTGGCTGAAATACCATAAGTCATAAACATGGACCCACAAATAGTAGCTGAGATAGATGTTGAGTCTACAAGAATACTATCTAAAATATGGACCCTAACTTTTGATGGAGAAAAATCACATGTTGGGGTAGGGACAAGGGTTAACTTGATTAACATTAATGGAAATTATTTGGGCATGCCATATAGATTGCATTTTCCATGTACTAATAACATGGTAGAATATGAAGCATTGTTATTAGGCTTGATAAAGGCTAGAGAACTAGGAATCAATTATTTGACTGTATATGAAGATGCTAAGTTGATAATATAGTAGATTAAAGGTAAATATCAAACCAGGCACCCTAGGTTAAAATAATACAAACATTTGGCTTAGGAGGAAATTGATAAATTTCTAGCTTTCAATATTATATATATTCCTAGGGATCAAAATCATGTAGCCAATTTGTTAGCCATAAATACTTTTGGTTCAGACAGTCCATAAATAGATATAGAATATTAGGAGAGGTTCCCTACTATTTTAGTATATCATCCATCTATACCAAATAACATAGTATATCTACAAATTTTCAAGATGATATAGATATCAAAGAATTTATGACATTGCAGAATCATTATGCTAATATTACCTATGATGAGGGGTATGAAAAATGAAGAATGTAATTGGAGAACCTGTAGAGGTGACACATTTAAAGACTAACAAACTTCCCAAAGGTCTAATTTCATTAGAGAGTCTATTTGATGATTTTAATAAAGCTCACAAATCTGCCTTGCAAGAATTGGAAGCAGAAGAAATCAATATTGGCACTAAACAAGAGCCTCAAATGGTCAAAATTGAAAAATCTATGTCTAAAAAATAAAAGAAGTATTAAATAAAATACCTACGAAAGCACAAGGATATCTTTGCATGGAGCTATGAAGACCTCAGAACAATCAACATAGAAGTTATGAAGCATATTATTCCATTGAAAGAAGGCACTAAGCCACACAAGCAGAAACAAAGAAAGTTTAATCACACATTACACCCTGTAATGCAAAAGGAGGTCCAAAAATTATTGGATGCTAATATTATCAGAAAAGTGAGATTCTCTATGTGGATAGCCAATTTAGTGCTAGTGAGAAATAAAAATGAAGATATCATGTTGTGTGTTGATTTTAGAAATCTAAACAAAAAATCCTTAAAGGATAATTATCCTTTGCCCAATATAGATCATCTATTACAATCCACATGATCATCTAGGATGTATTTTTTAGACGGGTTCTCTGGTTACAATCAAATTAAATTCAACCCTAAGGATAAACACACAAAAAAAATTACCACTCCATGGAGGAATTTTGAATACCTCAAGATGCCCTTTGGTTTGATGAATGCAGGAGCCACATTTTAAAGAGCCATGTATTTTTCCATTAAGGGCTTAATGGTTAAAATGGTAGTAGTCTACTTGGATGACATAACTATGATGACATAACTATTTTCTCTAATCATCCTAAAGACCACTTTGAGCATCTCACCGAATTTTTTGCAATATGTAAGGAATTTTACATCTCATTGAATCCCAAGAAGTGTATATTTTGAGCAAAGCAAGGTAAGCTATTAGGACACATTGTTTCTAAAGAAGGAATTAGTATTGATATTGAAATAACTGAGACCATTTCAAATATTCCTCCACAAAAGAACTTGAAGGAAGTCGGGTCATTGTTTGGGAATATTAATTTTGTCAGAATATTTATCCCATATTTTTCTCAAATTGCAAAGCCCATAAACGACATGATAAAAAAAAGTGGGTGTTACTAGATGGATAGAGGAGAATTTTTAGGCTTTGTATAAAATAGAGGATGCTATTACATAAGATATTGTATTAGCATACCTAGATTATTAAAAATATTTTAACATATACTCCTTCACCTCAAAAGACACCATCGGTGTTGTATTGTCACAGAAGGATGCAAAAAGTATAGAAAGACCACTAGAATTTATGATCTCAAGATTAAAATGATCTCAACTGAAGTATACCATGATATAAAAATAAGCCTTCTCAATAATAAAAGCCTTAGAGCATTTCAAAGAAATTTTTTGTTCAAATAAAGTAATAGTCAGCATTCCTTACATAGTCGTCAAGGATGTTTTTACTCAAAATGAACCTACAGGTAGTTCAACCAGATGGATGGTTAAATTTTAGTAGTATGAGGTTGAGTTCAAGGTTGTGAAAACAATTAAAAGATAAGGTTTTTCCAAGTTATAAGTATATAGAAACCAAAGGAGGAGAAAACTTCAACAAAATACTAGTAACAAGAAATGCACGGTATATGGCTATAATAGAATCATCTAAAGATGACTCGTATAAGGATATTATAAATTATCTACAAACATTAGTATTCTTGGCTAGTTGTTCTTAGAATACAATGAGGAGTATTAAATTATAATCTTAGAAATACTACTTGTTGTGACTGTTGCACAACTCGCCCCAAAATTGGGGATCCACCTTTTTTTTGGGTATTTGGGTGTTTGCATTTTGTTTTGAGTGTCTAATGCTTTGCTTTGTTTTAGGTTTGTAGTTTTCATCAATTTGTTGTATGATTTTTTATCATCAATTTGTTATTGATGATATTTTTATCATCATTTTGTTGTCGACGATATTTTTATCATCAATTTGTTGTCGATAATTTTTTTTTGATGATATGTTTATCATTAATTTGTTGTCGATGATATTTTTATCGTTAATTTATTTTCGACAATATTTTTATCATCAATTTGTTGTCGACGATTTTTTTTTCAAGTTTGGTGTTAGCAATTTTATTGTTAAATTTTGTGTTTTCTCTTATTTGTATGTTTTAAATAGTATATAATTTATAAAATGAAAATGAAAATATAAAAATAATAATAAATATATATATATATATATATATATATATATATAAATAAATAAATGAAATAGTATATATGTATATATTCTTATATATAACATTATCAAAATAAATATATATTATTATATATTTTATGTATATATTATAATATATATATATATATATATATATATATATATATATATATTAATGAGTATTAAAAATAAATAAAAAATAAAAAATATAATGATAAAATGAAAAATGTGGAATAACATCATGATAGTTTTACACTATCATGAAGTTAACCTTTGTATCTTATGTTTATGCATATTCAGTGAGCATTGGATTATATTTAACATAGGAAATACTTTATATTATAGGTGTAACATGAATGGTTCTAATATATGCATTTCTTTTAACATGCAGGTCTGACGGATCACCAAGAGCGATAATGACGTTGATGGTATTGGCATCCTTAGCACTGAGGACTCAGACACATGGCGATGAAAAATGAGACCTAGGTGAAAGCGGTAGAAACCAACACGTGAGTGGAAAATTTGAGGTGGATTTATTGGATAAATTTGTGATCCCACTTGATGACAGGGACCAACTAGATGATGTCAAAGTGGACATTTCCGAGCATGTGGATGCTGAAGTGCATAGGGAAATTCTAGGATGTCAACGTTGGTTATGGACATAGTGAGCAAGGTTTCATGTACGAAAACGAGTGGTATACCCACTTAGTGGTAGAATATTGAATGGTGGAGAGTGATGGGATGTAGTCAACGTGGCATCGCACAATTGGAAGGCGACCAAAAATAGCTCGACACAACGACGAGGGTGAAACAATACTAGGTTTAGAGGTGAAAGATTGCCAAATATTGCATAGAGATCAGGGTGAACATAACGAGGTATGCACCAGCTTTCAGAGAGTCATCAAGGAGTTCAAACACAAAAACATCTAATTATTGATGCAAACTAGGTGACGTAGCGGAGCTCATTCATCAAGCATTTATAAAACATTAACCAAGGAAACTAGACAATGTAGAATGTGCACATTATGAGGCAACATATATGTTGAATAAAGTATGTGGAACCTAACAAGTTTTATATTGCACAAATCATGGATGTAGCATATCCTAAAATAAATAGAAACAATGACGCTCGATGGATGATGATGAAGGTTTTAAAGTATAATGTTTTAATATATATATATGTTTGGAAGGTCACTCGATCAATCAAATGTGGACTCCAAAGTGATGCAAGCATGGACAACAGTGCTCATGTGATTACACAGTGGGAATTTATTCAAATTGGTGGCCATGGTGGGAGTAGCAGTGACAATATCACGGTGAGCCTTGATAGAAGAGTTTGAAATGAACAAGTGGCATGTGAAGGTAAATTTTACATGGGCTATGGGCAATTCAATGAATGTAGGATTCTTTTCAGCCATCACCAAGTTAGTGAGATTCATGGCCCCCACCAATAGAACAATGAGCACATGGTAGACAAAGACAATGTGGCGATATGGTATGCGTCGGGTAGTAAATTGTCATAGGAATGTTATTTTGGATGTCAAATTTCATTAAGTGGTGCAGTGTAGTTGGCGATGAATTGCTAGCATGGCAGATAAAAGTGGTAGATGAGAACATTGGGAGAAACTATACAAGGACAATTTACTTCATCGATGATGAGTGGAATGAAGTTGTGTGTCATAGTTGTGGATGTCGACAAAAAGTACAAAGATAATAAGGGATAATGTTTTAAATCCAAGTTTATGGAAGTAGGTAAACTACAATAGTTGAATGATCCAGATATGGCCTAGGTGTGTATGATTTTCCATGATAGCTAGTGGCTTCAAGACACCATACAACATAAAGTTTATACACCAAACATCATGGATGGACAACGTGACAAATCATTCTACTGATATATACATCTGTAGATCACTTGAAACAGTGTGAACACCAATCAATCCATGATGGTGACAGCAAAGATACCTCGATGAAATACAGTGGTAGCGAGCGTATAGCCATAGTAGAAGGAAATCATAGGAAAAGCTTATTTACGTGGTGGATTTAAGGTTATGTTGGATGCACCATTGTTTTTCTATTCAAAAATGCATAATTTGTATTTGGTAGAAGGGCATTGGCCCAAATGGAAAAGGAGGTACTTAGGCATAGTGCGGTCCCACATATATATTAAAATCTCATTATATAGACTAGCTATATATGAGAAGAGTTGCATTAAAATAAATGCTTCATGAAAGGTTTGAATGATGTAGTGGCTTCCATGGATGATGGATAGAAATAATGTATAAGGTGGATAGAGGTAGCCAATGGGTGTATCACATCTTATTCACCGCGGTTATCTATTTGGGGCACAATGAATAAAATATCACCAATACATTATAAAGCCAAATGAGGTTCCAAATGGAAGATAAAAGAGTATGCTTCGAAAATCACAGAGTGGGAAGCCAAACATAGTAAAAGAAAAAAACAAAGAAAAATGAACGAAGAGTTTTCAACGAACAAAGAGAGGAAATGAAGAGATAGAGAGCAAATTTCAAATACACATCAAAGCCATTGAAACAAAGGTTGGTTCCTTTTGGAAAGGCCAAATGCTACCGAAAATAAGATGTAAATAGAAATATTTTTGTTTTGTTTAATGCAAACTTTGGTAGGTTTTCAGCACCTTATTAGCAAGAAAAGAGGAGAACAATTTCTGAATGTTTTGGTTGAATGCTTATTTTTATTTTCTCTATTTTAGATTTATAGGTAAGGTTTAATGCATTTCATGGTTGCATTGCTGAATATATGAAAACTAAGAATTTATTTTATTCTTTAGAAGCTTGCATCTGACTTATTTCAAGATGTGCAAATGCAGTTCTGGTTAGGTTGGGTTATGTTCAGAAACTCTCATATCTCGGGTTTTGCAGGATAGGGTAGTATGGAAACTACTAATATTTTATTTTCTGGATTTTCTGCATTTTATTTCCACTTTAATTTTTTAATTTTTATTTTTTAAATTTCATTTTGCATATTGCAGATTTTAACTTTCATTTTTTATTTTCTACTTTTAATTTTTAATTTTTATTTTTTAACTTTCATTTTGCAGATTTTTTTTAAAATTCAAGGATTAAAATAAAAATCATAAAAAAAAATAAAATGACAAAAATAATTACATGGGTGTGAAGAATGAGATACAATCTATCATACAAAACAAATTCAAACTCATTTCGAAGTCATTTTGATTTTATAAAAATTGTTGAAAATGACTATTTTATGCAGATTTTTATAATTTCAGAATTTCATTTTTTTCACATTTTGGAGGTAAATTAGATTTTTAAACTTTGCATTTACATTCATACGCATAATATGACCTTTCCTTTATGAAAAATTCAATTTCATTAGAGGGTAATTTTTTTATGACATTTCATAAGCCTTCATTTTCGGAGCAATAAATTTGCCATTCTTTATGAAAATTTTGATTTCATTAAAGAGAGGTAATTTTTACAATTACATCAAAGTTTATTGTTTTAAAGTATTAAATGATTTCTTCTTTATGAAAATTAGGATTTCATTAAAGAGGGATAATTTATAATTACATTTTAAGGCCATTATTTTAAAGATATAAATTTTTGTCTCTTTATGAAAATTAATTTCATCAAAGAGGGATAATTTATTAATTATATCAAAGGCTATATTTATCTTCATGATAGAAGCTACATTTAATGAATTCTTTCATAATTTGAAATTCACATTTAGAGATAGGTTTTAATCTTCTACTTCATGCTTAAAGTAGGATTTAATGCAAGATAAAACTTGTTTAAAATCCACTTAATAAAGGAAGATAAAATCTACCTTAAAATATTCCAAGATAAAAGGAATTAAGGTTTTACATCGTGGTCATATGAGGGCAAATTCACATTTGATTTTCTTTAATTTTTATGAACAATCATTAGTATAGCATGATAAAATAAACCAACACATGCCCCTTGTTAACAATTACTTGCAATTAGTAAGGTATTCGTAGCATTTCATTGATATATCTACATTGAGATTATTAATACACATGTGCAATGCTTATATAGAAGAACCTTGGAGAAGTTGTTCTTGTTTTATATTATTTGCAAGAGAGGGTTTTGTGATCACAATCCTAAGGTGAGTGTGGTTTTTTAATTGGGAAAAATTACCACTCAACATTTTGGTGCTAGAATGAGGGCATGAATTGGTGTTATTTTATTTATGCTAAATTGTTCATTGTTGTTTAAATAATTTGACTTATTCATGCAATGAATAATGTGATATTGTTGTAACTTTGAGAGTTTTATAAAAATTTCAAGTTTATTTGTCTAGCATCTTTGGCCTCTTTTAGTACTCAACACTTTGAGAGATAGAAGGGCTTGAATTGATTTATTTTATTTCTATTTAGATGCTATAATGTTCATGTTACATGAAATTTTTATTCAAATACATTGGTCTTGACTAATGATATTTTGTTGATCACTTTCATTGATTCTAACATTCTCTATTTTGATAATGTGTTAATACTAACATTTTTACAAATTTGAGAATGTTCTTCAATTTCATGGTTTAATTAATGCTTATATTTTGGATGATGCTTTTAAAGTTTGTTAGTCACTTCATGCTTCGTAGCAAGATATTTTTATTTGACTAACAAAATTATATGTATTTGATTATTACAAGATTTACTCCAATGATGCCAGATAGTCCTTTAAACATACCTGGGCCTTCACATGAGGTGCCTATGGGCTGGGTGTATCATTTACCTCAGTTTATACATGATGGAACTATGTCAGCTGAAGCACACATTCATGAATTCTTAAACATGAAGATTTATTTGCAAATAATGCATGAAGATGTTGGATGTGAAATGTTTTTATACACATTGGATAATATTGTGCATGACTGGTTTATCAATCTTCCTACAGCTTCCATTACTTCATGGGCTCAATTAGAAGCAATGTTTCTTAACCATGTTGGAAATTGAGTTGATCCAGTTGTGTTAAAAAATCAGTTTACCTCTATCTATAAAGAACCTAATGAATCCATGAGTCAATTTAACGATAGGTTCTATGGGTTGTGCACTAAAGTGTTGGAACATTATGACATAATAGAAGAGAAAGCTATTCAAGTATACATGGGATTCATACCCCCGTACTTGCTACATTGTTAAGATAAAATCTTGATGACCCATATTTGCATAGAATCTATGAGGTCACAATAATAGTAGAACAATAGCAAGTGGAGGCACAACATGTTACCATGAGAGATTATTCTTTTGGAGTTATTGATGCCAACCTACACCAACCATAAAATATAGAACCCTCCACTCCAATGATACCTAAGGTGAATTATCAAGGGGATGAATTTGAGTGTCCAAATGTTATAACCACCTTAGATATCATCCAATAGGAGGTGCAAGTTGCCAAGCCAACATCCACCAATGAGGATTGTGTAGAGATGGGTTCATTTCTAGAAATGCATGAGTATTCAGATAATGGAGGTGTCCTAAATCTAATTAGTTTTGAGATATGTGATAGGACAACACCTTCCATGGAATTGAATAAAATAACTAAAAGTGAAATTGAAAGAAAATCAATAAATGTATTTGAAGACATAATAAAATTTCACCTCTTGTTCTCGAAAGACACTTTGGATGAGATTCTTGAAACTAATGGTCAAAAAAATTCACACCTTACAAATTGTGATGAAATTAAATCATGGGTTACGAGTGTGAATTGTGATAGTCTTGCAAACTTGAATACAAAGAGTAGCCCACTTTTGGAAATCATTGAACCATCTAAGGAAGGTGAAGGTGAATTTGATGAGAAACACATTGATGAATTGGAAGATGTTGAAGAAGTAGTTGAGCATCACCACTTGATTTTGGAAGATGATTATTATGATTCTTGGAAGAATTGGGAATAATACACTCACTTCAAGCCTTCTAATGAAACTTTTGTGTCAATTGATATGCAAGATAATACAATTGCTTTCTCGCATGAGGACATTACAAGTCTTGTACAATTTGATAATATTTTGGAATAAGGGTTGGAATCTCATCAAGTTTTGGAGAATGATAATGATTCTACTACCAAAGAAAAAGAAGAAAAATAATTTATAGATGAGTCAAAATATCATGTCACAGACATACTAGAGTTTCATCCCACGAATTTATATGACAATTTTTACAATGGTTTGGAAAGATATGAAGAATCCTCTACTTTTCACACCCCTATCAATGAGATTTCTATTGACATGCAGGATGCTAAAATCACCATTTCACATGAAGATATTGCATTTGCAAGAATAGAGAAGGTTCCCAAATTGGATCATGATGAATATGAACTTATTGAATATCTTGTTGAAATATAAAGGGAAGAAATGGTAAATGTTTCTTATGACTCATCTATTTTTTTTAGATGAGGAACAGGTGAAACCTTCTCTTTCACTTTGGTATTCTAAATATTTGGGTACAAATTTGCATCATTTTTTTGAGGATTCAAAGTAAGAAATACCATTGGTGATTAACAAGTAATTGGAACCAAATGAAAAAGAAGTGGATCTATGTGAAGCAACTCAAGTGATTGATCATAGTGATAGGTTAATTGACACACACCTTGACCAATAAGATTTAAGATTTGAAAAGGATGGGCATATTTTTAATTGGATGCCTAATTTTGGTATGTTTAATGAACAGGTCATCAATGAATATGAAACTACAAGATGATGAAAATGATAAAGACCATGAGGTAAAAGAGGAAATTGTAAATTATTACCAAGCCTTGGTAAATAAAAATATATGAGAGGTATAATTTAACCCTTTTTTTCCAAGCATCCAAGCTTCAGGTGAAGATTTGTATAATCACTCATTGGTTTTAAAGGCTATTTATTATTAAATTCCATTGGAGGTAAATGAATAAATTGAGTTGGTTTCTATTCACATCTCTAATAAGAATGTTTGATTGAATAAAAAATAAGTTGATGCACTTTAATTGTTAAACCAAATTCATCAAAAGTTGATAATAGAATATAGGATAAAAACTTATAATGATTCTCCTTTAGTAGATATCCTATATGCTTACAAATTTTTGCATAAATTTGATTGGCCTAAAAACATGAATAATGAATTGGCTTTGAAATTTGTAGAAATAGGCTCTTGTTTGCGAGACCTCATATTTAAAAAGGAAATCTTATTTCTACATCATGATTCGAATTGTGAAATATACATGTTAAGGAATAGATAAGAAGTAATTGAAAATCAAATATTGTCTAATCAGTTTAATGGTTTGAATCTCACCTATGGGATTGTTAATGGAACTAAATCAAACTGGTGGGGTGAGAGAGGTAATATGAATATTGTTGTAAAATTTGACCTAATATTGTTTTTATTGGATTTCTATAAAACTTGGCATGTGTATCATGCTATATGTCTTTTGAAATGTGTTAGTCATGTTTGGGATCCAGGGAAGTGATATTTCAAACTTTGCACCATCCTAAACCATATTGTACATTTGTATATAGTTTTGGTTTGTATTTTTATTTGTATGTTTTGGGTTGTTCCCTTATTTTGAGGTAATGTTTCATGGTTGCTAACTTATGGTCTTTGGCCCATTTTTGTGTTTATTTGCTAAGTAGGTTGGAATACCTAATTTAAAATCAGGTGAACCGGAGAAAAGGGGGATGAATTATTTTGTGATAATGCTCAAATTTTGGGACTAAGATAGTGGAGAGTGGAAAAATGAAACATTTCATTAAATCTCCACATGTAACTCACATATTAAAGGGTATTTATGGAAATTGTGAAGGATGAAGTTGTCTTGATTTGTATATTAAGGCAAAAATTCAACGCGCTCTATCTCTATGCTTCCCAACCCTAGTGATACATAAATTTTTACAAAGCTATAAAAAAATAAATAAAAAATAAATAAAATGAGCATTGAAAAGCTTGATCAAATTAGTCACAAAATCTAGATAAACCCTACTGGGGCTATGGATGCTTGATTGGCAGTAGGGCTCTGTCTAGACATAGCTTAGTTATAAGTAAGGCTTTGCAAAGGATTAAACAAACACAATGGTGAGTTAAATAAACCCCACCAGGGCTATGGATTCCTGACGAGAAGTAGGACTCTATATGTAAAAGATTTCCTTCATAGCCTAAATGTGAACCAAGTGATGGAATTAAAAAGGTTTTTAGAAGTGCAAAATGAATCACTTTTTCACACACTAAGCAATGGCAGATGGATTAGTTATTTTTATTCAAATTTGTTTACCCCCACCTTCTCGGGACATCATTAAATAATTATTATTTTGCTAATCTTATGTGTTCCTATTTCATATTGGGTTCTTCACCTAAAATGCTCAAGAGCATTTCCCACCAGAGTCGCCATTTGTTGTGACTATCACACAACTCACCCTAAAATTGGGGACCTGCATTTTGTTTTGGTATTTGGGTGTTTGCATTTTGTTTTAAGTTTCTAATGCTTTACTTTATTTTGGGTTTGTAGTTTTCATCAATTTGTTGTCGATGATTTTTATTGTCAATTTGTTATCGATAATATTTTATCATTAATTTGTTGTTGATGATATTTTTATCGTCATTTTGTTATCGATGATTTTTTTATCACCAGTTTGTTGTTGAAAATATTTTTATCATCAATTTGTTTTCAACAATATTTTTATTGTCATTTTGTTGTCGATGATTTTTATCGTTATTTTGTTGTCGATAATATTTTTATCGTCATTTTGTTGTCGATGATTTTTATCATCATTTTGTTGTCGAAGATTCTTTTCGTCAAGTTTGGTGTTAGCAATTTTATTGTTAAGTTTTGTGTTTTCTCTTATTTGTATGTTTTAAATAGCATGTAATTTATAAAATAACAATAAAAATATAAAAATAATAATAAATAAATAAAATAGTATATATGTATATATTCTTATATATATAACATTATAAAAATAAATAAATATATATATTATATATTTTATGTATACATAATAATATATATTAAAAATATAAATAATAAAAAATAATTAAAAATAAAAAAATACAAAAAAAATAAAATGATAAAATATAATGAAAAAATGAAAAAGGGTGGAATAACATCATGATAGTTTTACACTATCATGAAGTTAACTTTTGTATCTTACGTTTATGAATATTCAGTGAGCATTGGATTATCTTTAACATAGGAAATAATTTATATTATAGGTGTAACATGAATGGTTCTAATATATGTGTTTCTTTTAA
This sequence comes from Wollemia nobilis, assembly GCA_028583015.1. Taxonomy (NCBI): domain Eukaryota; kingdom Viridiplantae; phylum Streptophyta; class Pinopsida; order Araucariales; family Araucariaceae; genus Wollemia; species Wollemia nobilis. The sequence continues at coordinate 27,500 of JAQPPZ010007781.1, read as the reverse complement.
CATGCAGCTCTGACGGATCACCTAGAGTGATAGAGACATCGACGGTATTGGAATCCATAGCACCGAGGACTCAAACTCACGGTGATGAAAAAGTACACCTAGAATGAAAGCGATAACGGCCAACACACGAGCCTAAAATTTGAGGCAGATTTATTGGACAAATTTGTGAGCCCACATGGTGACAGGGACCAACCAAACAATGTCAAGGTGGACATATCCGAGCATGTGGATGCTGATGTGCATAGGGGAATTCCAAGATGTCGATGTTGGTGATAAAAATAGTGAGCAAGGTTTCGTTTACGCAGACAAGTGGAAGAACCACTTAGCAACAACATATCATATGGTGGAAAGCAGTGAGACATGGCCAACACGATGTTGCACAGCTGGAAGACGGCCAAAAATAGCTCAACACAGTGATAGGGGTGAAATAGTATCAGGTTTAGAGGTGGAATATTGTTGAAGATATCATAGAGATTGGGGTGAACAATAGAGGTATGCACCAGCATTCAGGTGTAACACGCTAAAAGGCTAACACCTAATGTTGTAATTGTTGAAATTCACATAAATGAGCATACACAAATTGAAAAGAATGAAAAGAAACAAAGAAGATGAATCTTTTATTAATATCCAATCAAGTCATGTTACAAATTTATCCCTCTTAGGGATACCCATTTGATACATCAATTACAATAGTAAAATATCCCTCGCAAGGGTAGGTGTATTCCAAATGCCTTTAAGGATGACATGAACTACTCCAAGGTGTAGGTAAGCTTCTCCATTATTAGAGGTATTTTCTACCTTGCATATCAAAACCCTATTAGTTCTGCATACAAGAAACAACAATAAAGTGATCAATAGCATATGTTGCCTCACTTGATGAGTCTTTTTGAGGAAACTTGATTAAAATATGCCATGACAAACTTAAAATCAAGAACATGCAAGAAAGATAGTAAACTATGTTAATCATGAAAACTTGCCATAAATAATGCAAAGGAAATACATATTAATCTACCTAATAGTCTAATTATGCATTTGAAAGCATGAAAGCATGAAAAAGACCATTAATGTCCTAATTAAAAATTTAGGAGAAATTTGCATAAAACCCTACTTCTATCAGATAAAAATCTCTAAGAATATAAATCTAGATTAAGCCTATCTAGTCTATTACAAACAAATGCTAGACTACTACTAAAATCAAGGAGCCATGGGGATAAAACCTGATCGCGGGTCTGCTATGCGGTGAGCATTGTTAGCCGTGATTGATAGTTGTGGCAAAGCCAAAAATATATTTACCCTCCAAATGTGGCCTTATATCTCAAATATCCTTGACAAATTGATGGTCAAACACCTCTATGTCCTCTTATGGATTTGGTAGTTGAATTATGCATATTGATGATGGAATGGGCTTGATTGTGTTTCTTGATTATTCCTAGTCCTCCATAGCCTCCTTGATTCCAAGTGCCATGTGATATCTAATTGGAAAGCAAAAAGGGTTCATATCACTAAATGCAAGTGGGTATGCAATTCGATAGGGCTTCATCGCTTTTCAATTTGGGATTCATCTCTCAATTTTACAATTAGGAGGGGGTTCTTATAGCATCTAGGAAGGCTATGTCCTATCTTCATAGGGAAGACAAGATCAAGAAATGGTAGTTGGAGTACTTGTAGGCAAGATTTTGGACCCCAAACTGCTCTTATCTACAACTAATTGGTCGTTGCAACCAATTTTGGATCGGCCTAGGTCCAACTGATTTTGATTGCTAGTTGTGGCTCTAAGGCGAGGTCAACTCTGTTAACTGTAGGTCTCAGCCATGACCAACACTGGTTAGGCTAAAATGCATAAATGAGTGGTTAGAACCACTACTATACCTTGGTATTTTTCCAAGGTCTTCCATATGGTCTTCTAGCATGTCCCATATGAGTAGTCACCTTGACATGACACATTTTAGGTGTCTACATATGCCCCTTTTGAGATGCGTTTTGAGATCGAACAATGTTGAGAAAAATTAGACCTCCTAAAATGATGTCATAGGTTGAATGATGATCATTAGCTTGATCAATATTAGATGTCCAAGTCTTGTAAAGATAATGTGCATCCTAGAATTATTTCTTCCAACTGTATGGAAGGCTTAAATTGAAAAATCTTTGGCAAGCTCCAACGACGATCGGGTAGCTTCAGTTCTACTATAGGCTTCCACACCATATAGATTTGAAATGAGGAGAGCTACTAACTTAACTATCATATTTAATTTTTGCCCTAGTAGAGGGTAAGCTTATGATAGTTATTGGCAATGATTCATAAGACAAATGTAATTTTGACAAGATTAAGGGATCTACGATCAAGGGATCTTCTATTGACTTTGATTATGATTATGATTATGATATTATGACTACCCCCTCAAGCAATGAGTCAATGAGGGTAATGACAATTTATAAAAGGACGAGTCACTTGACCACTATGAATGACTTGAATAATTTAAATTTTAGCATTTGACACTTGGCAAGTCCTAATCAACTATGATTACAACTGTTAATAGTAATTATACATCTCTATCCCATGGAGTGGTCCAACCTTAATGGAATTCCTAGGGAATCAAGATGATATCAATTTCAATTAGGCTTATGTTGAATCATATTGTTTGATGATTTTCTAAAAAATTCATATAAGAATTGAAATGAATATCTCATTCCGTTGGAGTAGTCTAGTTGTTTGGGCCTTCTTAGGGATTGAAATGAAGCATATTAATTCAGCAATGACTAATTTACCCAAAATGTCCTTATGGTGATTTACTCATCTTGTCAGATTGCATAGAGTGCAAGTCACTACAACCACCAAGTGTATAGTGTAAATAACTAGATACAAGGCACATTTGGATTTTAATTTATCTAATTTTTTTATTATTTTTTCAATTTTTTTTAATTTTTGATCAGGTTGGTATTTTTAATTTAGCATTTTGGAACTCCACACAGTGGGATTTTAGAGAATTTATAGTATTTTTCTATCCATGCTTGTCAGAAGCAGCTAAAAATTTCAAATTGCTTAGCAGTGGGTCAGACTCGCAGGCGGAAAACCTTAATTCAGATACCGTAGTTGTCATGTGTGGTCAAGGCTAAATTAGGAAATATTTAAGAATTTTACGCAATTTTAAAATTTCATTATTTCCTGCTATAATATAAAATCTGAGAGCTCTAAGAGGTGAGAAGATCAATTTTATATGGAATGCTATCGTAACTCAACCTCACTATCACCAATACCGATGGCAGACCAACCTAGAGGAGTCAGTGCTTCTAAGGTAGAAGCAAGCAAACCTCACTTTTCAATTACAATATAAAATTAAACCTCATTAAGTAATGGGCTAAATTAACATCACTAAACTATCGATAATGAACCTCACCCTAGTTAGGTTTAGCTTAGTTTAGCTTAGAGGGTTAGGGTTTTTAATTTTTGGGTGTCTAGGGATGGGGTCATTTCTCCTAGTTGTGGCTGGTAGGCACGGTTCCCAATTGCCAAATTAGGGGTTGCAGCTAGTAGTCATGGTGAGATTCAAATTCTAATGATCATAAAATTGACCGCCATCCTAATCATGGGTCTGAATTGTGGTTCGACAAATTTAGGAAAATCTTTTAATTTTTTCATTTTGTTTTATTTTTTAGGATATTTAATTGATTTTTTTGATTTTTTAGTAGATTTAATTGATTTTTTTTATTTTTGAAGTGTTTTTTTCCATTTTTTTGTGTTTTTGAGATTTTGTTTATCATTTTTAAGCTTGTTTTTTTATGTTTTTGGTTGATTTTTAATCATTTTTACCTTATTATTCTACTTTCTACTAGACTTTAACTGTGAGAGCCAGGGAATATAAGATCCTTCGTAACCTACATGGTGCCTTGACACCGACCAAGCTGAGATGGTTTGGGGCTATGATATTTGGTTATGTCTTGTGCCTCCCCACCATTTGGGTCAATCAGGCCTACATGATTGCATTGACCTAATTCTAGGATGTGTATACCAATACCTTTCACCTGTCGATAGTTGAGATGACTGTGACTCTAGAGGATGTGTATCACATCTTCCAACTCCCTCTAGATGGTGAGGCCATCACATATTCATAAACTGAGATGAAGAAGGCAGTATTGTATCATATCTTTGATAGCCATAGCGATGCAGCACAATGGCACTCAGACCATGGAGGGGTCCACATTGAGCATTGACCCAATAGGTCTTCTCTCGATGAGCAGCCATGTTCATGCACTTTATTGTGTAGATCGTCCTACCTGACACTTCTAGAGTGAGGTTCCCTTGGAACCTCCTAGTTAGGACTATGGAGGTCCTAGCGAGCCCCCTGACCATATTTGAATCCTGTCTTGGGGGAGTGCTCTACTAGCATAGCTCTATAATGAGTTGTATCAGATTATTCAATGGAGCAAAGTGGACATTGATTGTAGCCTACTACTTCAGATCTAGGGGTGGCAAAACATCAATATCGAACACCCTACTGGCCTACCCCTCAATATTAGTACCATTAAGGTGGTGCACCAGTGCTATGCGGCATGTTGGCCTCGCAAGTAGGAGGGATTTAAGAGTAGGTCCCATGCAAGGGACTTGGACTACTACATTAAATAGTTTTCATGACTATAGGTGGGCTATGTTGATTGGTGCTTTTATACCTTGACTACCCTCCATTGATGGAGGCTTATTATTAGATGTGTTAGGCATGTAGAGACAGATGGCTCTTTAGATGTATGTCTGAGGTACGGGAGTTATTTTACTTATCTCACATCACCAAATAGTTTGGCATTAGGCAAGACATTCCAGAGCTACCTACCATCTACCATCGCCTCACTCTATAGAGGGACTTGAAATGGCCTAGGGTGACTCCACTAGGCAATGAGGATAATGAATTTTAGGATTCAAGGCTAGCAGATATAGGGACCATAGCTAACTACAACACCTAGTAGACAACTAGGGTATGGAGAGGCTTGGAGGGCCCCTTGGGTAGGACCCCATATGATACAACAACAAAGGGTTTTGAGGGAGTAGATGTAAATCCTCATGGGCACCAATTCCATTAGAGGACTAAGGGTGAATGGGGTGATGGAGGAGCTACAGAGGAGGTATCTTTGGCTAATTTGGAGGGTGATTCTCTTGAGTAGTGTGAGGTAGCACTTGATAGTGATATTGGGTAGCTCAAGGCCTAGATTGCCAGCCTACAGACTCAGGTAGGTACCCTGTAGACACAACTCCTACATTGAGATACCACCATTGCTACCCTATAGTCATAGGTTTATGATCTACAGTTGCATCTTATTGTAGGGCAGACTCAGTGGAATAACTATGATAAGGAGAAGATTTCTCTCCAGGCCAAGATTGACATAGTAGAGAAGGATATCTAGAGGATCACAGGGCAGCACATCCTTCTATAGTCCCAGATGGATGATATGATGATATAGTGTGATGCACTTAGGTCTACAAGGGAATATCCCTCATAATCACAAGTTGCTCTAGCACCTCCAACTACTTCAGCAACTCTCACAATATAGGGATTAGCAGGGTTGGACTCTATGGTAGAGATCAGGAGATTATAAGCTCTGGTGCAACAACACATTAGTGAGAGATCATCAGATGCTGCCTACATCTCTACCATGAGAGGAGATAAACTTGAAAGGTCCATGGCTCCATGATATCAAAGGAATCACACTCAAGAGACAAGGTAGTCCTCAACTAGCTCTAGTCACAGGTTGCATAGGTCAGAGAGGACCTCAGGTTCTAGCTCCAGTAGGACTCATAAGGAGGGTGGATGCAATGTCAGAGCCTCTCATACTAGGGGTTTAGGCCCTAATTAGAATAGATATAGATAGATGATATTGTATCATTTTTGAGTGTAAGGTCTAGGACCTACATAGATGTAGCCTGCGGGTATTTTTGACACATGTTGATGTATTGTTTATTATATATTTTTGATACACACACACACACACACACACACACACACACACACACACACACACACACACACACACACATATATATATATATATATATATATATATATATATATATATATATATGTGATCTAACATTTGAGACTCGTTATATATATGGATTTTATTTGTTTTATTGTTTATTTTTTATGAGATGCATATGGATGCAATGCTTATATGTTATGTTGATTTTATGCTATATGATGTGATATATGGATGATATGCACTAGCTAGATGATGGATTTATTATTATATGTGATGATATACATGTGTATATGGAATACCTATGATGAATGTATATGAATGCAATATTTGATTTTAAATACATGCTTAATTTGATGTACTGTATGCATTTAATTTATGATGCTATAACATAATTTATGCCATGTATGTATTGTATAATTTTGCTATGATGAAGCTATGTAAATGAACATATATGTTATAATCACTTAAACATAATGTATGAATGCAATATGAGTTTAACAATATAATGGATGACACCATAGAATAGATAACAATCATGAAATGTAATTGCTATATTTTTATAAAAAATTATAAATTGTACACCCCTATGTGAGATGTAATGATGTATTGTTTCTATTCATAAGTTTTTGTAAATTAAAAGAATATGGATAACATAGTCAATGGCCATTCAAATATCATTTTTGACATCCATATGGTATCTAACCTATACAAATAATTCTAATAAACAAACTCTCATAAAAGAAATTGATTTTTGATGATTGAATTGAAAATTGGTTGTTGCTATTTGGAAATTTTTGAGGTTTTCCATGAGACTCAAACCCTAGTTGACTCATCAACAGTTGTATAATGAATATACTAGACTTCTGTAAAATAAAGTTTTTGTTCTAAAATACCAAGCTATTCATTACCCCTATGTGTGCAAATGAATATATTAGATAAGGCATAAGCATACCCCAGTGCCAGATGGGATTCATTCAACCCATTTTTGTATTATAGATCCTCAAATTTCTATTCGATCCTAGGTTTGAACTCAGTTAGACTAGACCACTACGTGATCTAGACCACCTAAAGCTAGCTCATTTGTAAATTGCTTAGACCTACCCCAATGCTAGGCATAACTCATTTAGCCCATTGTTGTATTGGGGATCACCCTATGGCTTTCAAGTAATTATCATTGTAGGGATTCAAGCTCCTCCCTTATTTTTTTCAATTTATTGGAATATTTGCTCATGTATAGTGAAAAATATCACTATTTATTGTCTTTTTTTTTCTCTTTTTTTTTTCTTTTTCTTTTTCTTTTTCTTTTTTTCTTTATTTTTTTATTTGAGCAAGGGATTTGAATTTTGATTTTTAATGTTGGGGTTTGATTTGAAGTTTTTGTATTTTTCTCCTTGATTTGTAAGCAAGGGATTTGTTTGGCTAGGGGGAAAATGCTTGTCCTTTTGCCAATGACCACTACCCTAGACCATTGCACCTCACAAAATGATCAAGTAACAAAACCTTTCACCTAAGGTGACCAGGACCACTTTGTAGTGTTCATATTTCCTTACCCTAATTAGGATTTTTAAATGTGTTTGATTAGTGATAATATTCTGATATGCTAAGTGTTATAAAAAATAGACCTCATCTAAAAAAGCAAAGTAAGCTTTCTACCAAACTCTTGAGGAGACCACTAGGTATGGCTGAATGACCAGAAAACCAGAGTATATTCTTCATAGCAACAAGATGGGTTGTATTGAAAAACATAATTACTCACAAGGGTTATGAATTATGATAGTGCATAGATGCATGATTGAAACACAAATGTGGTGTCGTTTGTAATATTGCAAACAGAACCTATCCTAATACAAGGTGCAGTAGATGGAAATGCCTAATGCAATGCAATTAAATGAATGCATGTGCAAAATAAAATGAATGATGCAAATGAAATGCAATTTTTTTGAAGTGAAATGCAATGTTTTATTTTTTTGAAATTTTATGTTTTATAATATTTTTGGATTTTATTGATTTTAATATTTTTTTTAACTTTTGACCAAGGGATTTTAAATACCATTGGAGCCTTTTATGCTTTGACCAAAGGGCTTACAGATGCCTTTGGAGCCTTTTGATAACTGACCAAAGGGCTTACATATGCCTTTGAAGCCTTTTGAGAATCGACCAAAGGGCTTATAGATGCCTTTGGAGCCTTTTGAGAATGGACCAAAGGGCTTACAGATGCCTTTGGAGCCTTTTGTGCTTTGACAAAAGGGCATATAGATACCTTTGGAGAATTTTAATGGTTTTAAGCATAGAATGCTTTAAGATGAAGGATGTTGAGAGGTTCAAGATATTTAATACCTTCCAGTGATGTTAAGCGATATGTCCCAAGTCCAATCTTCTTAGATATTATATAAGGACCCAACCAATTAACCACAAATTTGTCTTGTAGTTCTAGCGATAGATATGAGTTTTTTTGGTTGTATTTCAACACAAGATCACCAACTTCAAAGTCTCTTAGATGGACTTTTTTATTATAATCTCATTTTAAGCACTCTTAATAAATTCAAATATGATCAAGGGCATTCATGCAATGTTCATCGAGCAACATCAATTGATATATGTGAGCTTGTCATGTGATGTCATAATAAATGAACTCTTTCAATGTGATACACAATATTGGAATTTCCAACTCTAAGGGTATAATGGTCTTAGCACCATATACTAGTAAAAATGAAGTTTCCCTAGTGGGTGTCCAAATGCTAGTCCTATAAGCCCATAATGCAAGGGGCAACTGGATGTACCAATTTTTGTGGTGATCTTATCCTATTCTTTAATATGGAAATCACTATCTTATTTGAAGCCTCAGCTTACAAGTTTTCCTGTGAATAATATGGAGTCACAAAACTATGTTTGATACTATACTTGGACTTTAAATCCCTCATGGTTTTTTTCTTAAATGATGTTCCATTATTTGAGATTATTTTGGATGGTATCCCAAAATGACTTATGATATTATTGAGTATAAACTTCATAATACGTACTCTAGTTGTCATTATTAACGAGATTGCTTCCACCCATTTAGTAAAATACTCAATAGCCATAATAATGAATGTATGTCGACCTGATGATGGAGAGATATTTTTGATAATATTCAAACCCCACTGAGCAAATGGTAAAGTCACTTGAATGGGCTGTAAGGCCTGTGATGTCAAGTGCATAATATTAGCATGATGCTAACATTTAATGCATTTGCTAATATACACATTGCAATCCTTCTCCATAGTGGACCAATAATAAAGCATACAAAGGATGCACTTAACGATATCCATACCATTGAAATGGCCACTGCACGTACCATCGTGAGCTTGTGAAATTGCCCAAGCTAATTCTTGGAGCTCAAGATAATGAAGGAGAACTCCATCATAGCTTTTGTGGTCAAAAATATCTCCTAACAAGACATACTTTATTGCTTTCTATTTAAATGTGTGTTTTGCAACATGCGATAATCCCTAAGGGATTACACTAATTTTAAGGAATTCATGTATTTGTGACATCCAATTTTGATAAGCTTCAGCCTCAACTAACAAGACGACTCATTCCACCTACAGTTCCACATTTGCAAATGAAGACTAGGAAACAACCTTATGGTGAATGGTAGTACCATTCCCTGTAGGACCCTACGTGATCAAATACCCCTAGGATATCTTCTAGAGAAAGTCTCTAGATCTATAGAATCACTCATGGTTTGGTTCTATATGAATCATGTTGATTTACTCTTTGTTATCCAAAGCTTTGCGTTGCACAACAAAGTATGACAACATTTTTACATGGATGGTAGTAAAATCGGAGGACAGATTCTAAGGTATTAAATATCCTAAAGATGTCATAGTATCTGCAAATATATTTGATGAATGAGGGATTGCCTCAATGTCATACCAATCCAACTGAGCTAGATAAGTTTCAACAAGATCCTTGTAAGCTTTCAATATTGGACATCAGCATTGAAAAGTCGCTTCACTTGGTTGACAATGAGAAGGGAATCACCAAAGATATTTAGCCTTTTAATCTTCATGGCGATAGCTATTTGGAGGCCCAATATTAGGGCTTCGTATTTAGTGTTATTATTGGTGCAATAAAAATCTAACTTGAATGATAAGGGCATTGGAGCACCTTGTGGCATGAACAAAACTATTCTGGTACCACCCCCTTGCTCACACTTTGAACCATCGAAGAACATGGTCGTATCGTCTTTGTTATTCGATTCTTTAGTTTTGGGTGCTTCTAATAAGGTGAAGATTGCATCATCAATAAGCTCTATGGTGAAGGGCCTACTATTCTTGAGAGGCACCTCATCCAATTGATCAACTATGACTTGTCCCTTAATGGAATTTTGGATAATGAATTCCAAATTGAATTCTATCAATAGCATGATCCACTTTGTAGTACATGTATTATGATATGTCTTTCTCATCATATACTACAAAGGATTTTGTTTTGATATGACATACATCATATGACTTAACATATAGTGCCACAATTTCTTTATAGCAAACACTACTGCTAAACACATATTTTCCACGTAGGCATACCCTAGCTTGTAACTCACCAAGGTTTGGCTAATCTAATATATGGCCTGTTATTTGTCTTACACATTCTTTTGGGCTAACATGGTCCCTAATGCAAAGTTAGTTGCTAATATATATATAGAAAAAATGGTACATCTAGTCTTGGTGGAGCTAGCACTGGCAACGTTCCTAGGTATTGCTTAATCTTAGCAAAGGCTGCTTGACAGTCCTTGTCCCAATTGAATGGGAACCCCTTGTGTAGCAGTCAATTCATGTGTCGATATTTGTCTAATAATTGTATGATAAATCACTTTATGAATGTTATTTTACCCTGTAGGCTTCTTAATTCCTTAATTTTTGTGGGAGGATGCATTTCTAAAATATCCTTGACCTTTGTTGGATCAACTTTGATGCCTCATTTTGAAATGATGAATCCTAATATTTTTCCTAAAGTTATTCCAAATACACACTTCTTAGGATTCAACCTGACATTATTCTCTATAAGGCAAGCACAGACCTTTCTCAAGACCTCTGCATACTCTAACCACAACAAATGACTTTGCTAATAAGTCATCGATATAATATTCTAAGATCTTATGCATATAGTCATGAAATATATATGTCATAGCTCATTGATATGTAGCACCAGCATTATTAAGTTTGAATAGTATAACCTTATAATAAAATGTCCCCTATGGTATTATGAACACAGTATTATGCTGGTCTTTAGGCTTAATCTAAATTTGGTTGTAACCAAAAAACTATCTATGAGGGAGAGCATCTCATGACCTACAATTGTGTTTATGAGAGCATCTATGTTTGGCAACTAAAATGAATCCTTTGGTGTTGCCCTATTAAGGTCTCTAAAATCTATACATATACGGATCCTTCCATCAAGTTTTCCTACAGGCACCATGTTTGATACCCATTCTAGATAGTCAATGGAAATGATAAACTCTACATCCAAAAAATTTTGCAATTCATATTTAACCATTAAGGCTACTATAGGACACATCTTCGTGAGTTTCTGCTTGATTGGAATTTTTGAGATATCTAGAGAAATTTTATGAGTAACCAATTTTGGATCTAGATTTGGCATGTCCTTATAAGTCCAAGCAAAGAAATAAAGCCTCTCTTTTAGTAGAGGGATGAGGTTGGCATGCTTTTCAGGAGTCAAAATATCTCTAAATTTAATCTTCTTAGGATTGGTGGGATCATTACTGATATCCACTTCGAATATTTCCTCTACTAACACATGGGATCCCTCCTCAAGCTAATGAGGTGTAGAGATCAAGTGGATGTCATCTTCTAGGTTTATGGGTTCCTCGTTGGAAGTGTTATTAGCATGATAAACATCATGTGCACACCCTGGTGCAAAATATAAAGGTTGCAACATTTCTTTGTTAGGGAAGAAATCTTCAGGTTCTAGGGGTGAATTAGTGTGGTCCCAATCAATAGCATATACATTAAGACACAATGGTTTGGAAGGATTTACTATATTGAAAAGTGGAGTAGTCAAATAAATAGAGATCATATTGATGGAATGGATCATGTCTCCAGGACCACATGCACATGACTTGACGTTGATAGGACATCCATCCCCAAGATGTGGTTCTAGGGGTATGGGGATATCCAAATATAGTACATGAACAAACTATCAAATGGGATCATTGGGCTTGAGGAGCTCCATGTATGTTGGTAGATCAGGGAAGAATATATGATAAATCATATTCAAAATAAGTGGTCCTCTCCTGAAATGAGGATTGCGATACCTTTCACAAAGAATATCATCGTTCTTTATTGGCATCTGTAAATGATGAAACTCATGAGGTCCAATATAGGTCCTCTATGTGTCATCCTCTTAATCACTGTCATATATGAATCTCTCACCCATACCCACTGGAATTGGATGATCAGCAAGATGAGGGTTGAGGTAGGCCCACTTTGTTTCATCCTCATAGTCATTATCAACTATTAAGTGCTCTTCAATATCAACCATTTGTTCCATGGGTAACATATGACGTAAGTTTAGAGGGCCTAATTAGGCCAACTTAGTTTCATCCTCATATTGTTTTTTTTTTTAGGATAGCTCAGTGTCATCTATTCTAAAATCATAGCCTGGTTCATCACTTCTAGTAATAAATATTGCATGTACATCCTTAGAAGAAAATTTCAATTCAGTGTCTCTTTTTATATCTAGATCTTGGATATGCATACCTATGTCATCGAAAGCTTCACAACTTTGATTATCCAAGTCATATCTTAGAATGTGCTATCGATCGGTCTCCACCAAGATGTTCTCGTAATATCTCTTGGGTGGTTCTATAGTGACATAAGACACTAGTCGATTATCCCTTTGAAATACAGAGGAATTAGGGTGATAAGGATAAAATTTGACTTCATCCCACAAACTAAGGTACAAGTGGTCTAAAGATGCTATAAGGAGTTCATCTTGTCCTCTAATATAGTATCCTAACCTAAACCTATTAGTTGGAAAATGATACTATGGTTCGTATGGCCTCCTACGCCCTTGATCAAATAATTTGAGACTGTAACCTTGTCAATGGTAATGCTCAAAATATCGTATGGCATATTATGGGTTAGATAGATAATGAACATTCACAATGAATGGTTCATCATCATCCTCATCCATGGGAGTGTGATATGCAAGCTATTCGAGCCCTCCATAGATAAAATTGGTTTGGTTAGGTGACATCCCTAGTGGTACCACCATCCCTATAGGAAGGTGATGGGCTCATGGTTGGCCCATATCCAATGCAATCTCGATGATTCTTGTGAACATCATATTTTGCATGATGGATTCCCCTAATCCAAGATTAACCAAATGAATGATCACCTATAGTGTAGATGACCCTACTAAAGAGGTAGGAAAAGTAGGCTTAGGTGCCTCTTTGACTTCTTGAGCTTCCTCTACTTCCATGGGAGTAGAGACCTCAATGACAGTTGGCTTGGGTGCTTGCTTTATCTCTTTTTTGCCCATATTTTCTTTTAGATTCCTCTCATACTGATGCATTATGTATGAAAATGGTCTGGTAGAATTAGCTTTCGTGTGCTCTGACCATTGATATGCGTATGTTGTAGGTTTGGAATACACTTATTTGATTTTACCTCTTGGCTCTTTGATTAACGATGTTGGTCGTATGTCCAGGTGCATTGAGAGGAGCACAAAGTCCCTCAAAAAATCTACTAGATTCACGTATTTGAATGGTTCTTCATCTGAATGCACCATGTGAACCTGTCTATCATGAATGTATTTGATACATTGATGGATAATGGAAGAGACACAATGCATATCTCTTATCCATGGCCTCTTTAGAAGTATATTGTACTGCATAGCACCCTCAATCACATGACACATCACCGAGATGGTCTTTAGTCCCACCTAAATAGGTAAGACTATAGTGTCGATAGTTGAGCATAATGCATAATTAAAAGCTCTCAACGTGAAGGTGGAAGGTATGATATGCATCTTTGGCAACTTTAGGTATGTTAATGCCTTGGTCATGCCAATATTGATTGATGATCATGTATCAATCTAAACCCACTTAATTGATATTCTCACAATGGCACTGAGAGGGGGGGGTGAATCAGTGCAGCTATTTAAAATTTAAATCTATAACACTTAATGCTGAAATAATGCAAGCTCAAAACAGATATAGCAAATGTAACAAAAGAGAAAAACACAACACAAGGTGTAACGAGGTTCACCAGTTTGGCTACTCCTCAAAATAGACTATTTGGACTTCAATCCAAATCTAGCCTTTGCAAAGTTTCAACTTTACAAACAATTTACCAGCACCCACTGGAAGGAGCACCAACCCTTGATTTATCTGCTACAACAGAAAGGAGCACCAAACCCTTATTCCAAGCACCAACTTGGATCTTTGATTTTTAATCTTAGATTGACATAAGAATGCCTTCCTTATTACAAGACCCTCACTAGTCTATTGCTCACTCAAATCAATATCATAGAAGCATAAGGAGAATTGTTAGAGACTCAATATGTTCTATTTCTTACCAAAACCTCTCTTTCAATTTTTTTAAGAATAAAACCCGATTTCAGTAACCTCTCTTACTTCACTTTTTAGCTCTTTATACCGGCTCATTGTTTTTGGCTCATAGCAATGGCTCATTTCAAACGGCTCTACTTTTCCCTCCATTTTGCCAGGATTTCTTAGCTACGTTCAATATGATGCACTGTAGACCCACTACTGTACTCATGTTGCCGTGTTCTTTTTGCCACACTATCTCTGACGTGCTCTGACAGTTTTCTCTACTCACTTTGACAACTTTCTCTGTGCATTTCGACGCTCTATCATTCTTCTCTTCTCTCTTACTGTTTTATTTTGTGTAACAACACCAACATTCTATTTTTTTAACTTTTCCTTTTTATCTCTGGCAGTACATCTTCTCTATTTTTGGTTCATGCTTTTCCTACTCATTTTACACTTACAGTTACAGTGCATGCTTTTTGCACAAATCCTGAAGTACCTTGGATTCACAACAGCACTCATGCTGCCGCGTTTTCTTCTTCCTGTTTCTTGTGCTCTTTCCACCACACTATGCACCCACAATAGTAGTCTTATTATTATAATATTTTTTGCCTGGTTTTCTTCACATTCTGTCAGCCACTGTAGTTCTGTCAGCCTGTAACTCTGTAAATCCTGTCTGCCAGTCACTCAGTAGCTTTTCTGTAACCCCTACACTATTTTTCACATTTCTTATTATGGCTACTTGATCTTACTGTAACTCCACCTGTAACAGTTATTATTTTTGCTGCATTAATTTATTCTGTAACTGTCCCTGTTACTGCATTGCTGACTCCAGTTAACTCTTACATATTTGGCTGCATGATTTTCTTCTGCAACTTCTCCTTGCAACTGTCACTATGTATGCTTCTCGGCTTTTACCCATGAAACTATGACATTTCGTGATATCGTGACATTTCTGCCCCTTTGAATTTTTCTTGATAGTTGACAGTGAAAAACTGACATGTCACGATTTCGCGACATTCTCTGCCTCTTTGTCCTTTTCTTGGAATGCAATCGTGAAAACATGACATGTCACGAAATCGTGACAGTTTTTGCTTTCGTACACTCTTCTTGGCTTGCACCCGCAAAAATGGAACACGTCGCGAAATCGTGACACTTTTTGATTCCTTGCACTCTTCTTGGCTTGCACCTGCGAAAATGGAACACGTCATGAAATCGTGACACTTTTCACCTCCATGCATTCTATCTCCTCTTTGGGTCGCGAAAACTTGACGTGTCATGATATCGCAACACTTTTCCTCCTTGGCGCTTTTCTTCCCTTCGGGTCACGAAAACCCGACATGTCGTGATATCGCGACACTTTTCCTCCTTGGCGCTTTTTCTCCGAACATGTCACAAAATCGTGACAATTTTCTTCCTTAGCGCTTTTTCTCCGAACATGTCGTGAAATCGCGACAGTTTTCTTCCTTAGCGCTTTTTCTTCGAACATGTCATGAAATCGCAACAGTTTTCTTCCTTCGCTTTTTCTCTGAACATGTGAAATTGTGACAGTTTTATTACTTGCCTTCTTTGCTTCCAACATGTCACGAAATCACAATAGTTTTTCCACTTGGCTTCTTTGCCTCCAACATGTCACGAAATCATGACAGTTTTTCCACTTGGCTTCTTTGCTTCCAACATGTCATGAAATCATGACAGTTTGTCTTGCGCCTTCTCTCTCCTCGACCATGTCATGAAATTACGATAATTTTGACTGTGCCTTCTCTCTCCTTGGCCATGTTGCAAAATCGTGATAGAAAACATGTCGCGATATCGCGACAATTTTCTTACTTGTATTTTTCTTTGATTTTTTGAATCTGGGCCACTTCTGTCTTCCTGGAAACTTACTGTACATGATCTCACTGACCTTTGAACTCTTGTCCACTACATCAACTGATCTTTCTATTTGTGTTGACAACAATGACAATACTTTTTATGCATCTTGCTCAACAATATCCCCCTTTGGAATTGTTGGCAACACTCATGCAATTTTTTTAAATTCTTCTCCCCCTTTGACAATAATACCAAAGGGCTGCTGCAGACTCCCCCTGAGTCTATGCACAACATTCTCAGACACATATTGTTATAGTTAGCAAAAATCATGAATGTGAGCAAAACTATAAACATAGGCATAAATGCTCCCCCTGAGAATGTGATCCCAATTGATAGTCAGTTCTTGGGAAATGTGACCACTCCCAACTTACTCCGAAGGTACTCAAAAGCTTCCTTGGGCAATGATTTTGTGAAGATATCTGCTACTTGCTCTATAGTTGGAAAAAAATCCAACATAACCTCACCTTCTGCAACTTTATCCTTCAAAAAATGATACCGGATTGTAATATGTTTGGTGCGGGAAAGCATAACCGGATTCTTTGAGATGTTAATTGCACTGGTATTATCACATTTAATGGAAATTGGCTCTTTGAAATTAATACCCAGATCTTTCAGTGTTTGTCTCATCCATAATATCTGTGTATAGCATGTTGTTGCTACAATGTATTCTACTTCTACTGTGGATAAAGAGACTGATTCTTATTTCTTGCTGTGCCATGCTACCAATCTATCTCCAAGATAAAATGCACCTCCACTGGTACTCTTTTTGTCATCTATACATCCTACCCAATTTGCATCTAAATATGCAATCAGAGTGAAGTCTTTTCCTTTTGGATACCATAACCCATACTCCATAGTACCCTTGAGGTACCTAAAAATCCTCTTCATAGCTATCACATGAGTCTCTTTTGGACTAGCCTGAAATCTTGCAACCATGCAAACTGCCTGTAAGATGTCTGGTTTGGTGGCTGTCAAATACAGTAGGCTCCCAATCATAGATCTGTACATTGTTTGATCAACATCTGGAGATTTTTCATCCTTGCTTAACTTGCAGCTTGTTATCATAGGAGTGCTAACAGGTTTACTATCCTCCATTGTGAACTTTTTCAGCATTTCTTTCACATATTTAACTTGAGAAATAAAAATGCCCTTTTTAGTTTGATTAACTTGCAGTCCGAGAAAATATGAAAGTTCACCAATCATAGATATTTCAAATTCTTTCTGCATTTTATTTGCTATGTCTCTACATGACTCATCATTGTTGCTGCCAAATATTATATCATCTACATAAACAAAAAGGACAATGAGATTGCCATTCTCTATTTTGATATATAAATTGATGTCCACCATACCTTTTTTGAACCCTTGCTAAGTGAGATAGCTGTCCAGTCTTGCATACCATGTTTTGGGTGCCTGTTTCAGGCCATACAATGCTTTCTTCAGCTTGCAAACAAAGTTGGGATTATCACAAAGTTGAAAACCATCTGGTTGTTCAATATAAACTTCTTCTTCAAGATTTCCATTCAGAAATGTTGATTTCACATCCATCTGATAAACTTTGAAATTCCTGTGGACTGCTAAATCCATAAACAGTCTGATTGCTTCAAGTCTGGCCACTGGTGCAAAAGTTTCTTCAAAGTCAATCCCTTCAACTTGAGCATAGCCTTTACAGACCAATATTGCTTTATTCCTTACAACCTATCCATCTTCATTCAATTTGTTTCAAAAAATCCATTTTGTACCGATTATGTTTTTATTTGCAGGCCTTGGTACTAATTCCTAGGTTTTTTTTTTCTCAATCTGATCAAGTTCTTCATTTATTGACTCCATCCAACTTTCATCTATGCTTGCTTCAGCAACATTTTTGGGTTCAATGCTGGATAACAGGGAGTAGTTACTTACTACTCTTCTTCTTGTCTTAACACCAACTGTGGGGTCCCTAATTATTTGCTCTTTGGGATGACTTTTTTGTCAGCTTCCAGTTTTGAATTTATTGTTTTCTTCTACTTCTGAATCAATACTTAAATTATCTGGGTCAATTTTTTGATTCTCTTCTACTTCCTTTTCTTCATCTCCTTCAATAGCTTCTTTATAAATAGGGTAGTTTTCTTCACAGCTGACTGTTTGTTTCCTATCTTCATCAAATTTAACATCAGCATTGTCTACAATTTTCTTTAGCCTTTTGTTGTAGCATTTGTAAGCTTTGCTTTTTGATGAATAGCCAACAAAGATACCTTCATCAGCTCTATCTTCAAACTTACCAAGATTATCTTCAGTTCTCTTGATGTAACACTTGCTACCAAAGACTTTGAAGTGTTTTGATGTTGCCTTCTTGCTGAACCAAAGCTCATAAGGGGTTTTGCTTTCATGTTTCCTCAACATGCACCTGTTTTGGATATAAACTGTAGTATGGACTGCCTCTTTCCAAAATCTGTCTGCAATTCTGCTTTCAGTCAACATTTTCCGTGCCATTTCCTGTACAATTCTATTTTTTCTTTCTACAACTCCATTCTGCTGAGGTGTCCTTGTTGCTGAAAATTGTCTTCTGATCCCATATTTTTGACAGTATTCTACAAACTCCTCTGAGATGAACTCTCCTCCTCTATCTGATCTTAAACATTTGATCCTCTTTCCTGTTTCATTTTCAACTTGATTTTTGAAAGTCTTGAACATTTCAAAAGCTTCATATTTATGCTTTAAAAAGAATATCCAGGTCATTCTAGAATAGTCGTCTATGCACAACATAAAGTATTTATCACCATTTATACTTTGTGTTCTCATGGGTCCACATAAATCAATATGAATTAGTTCTAAGGGTTTGTTGGTAAAGTACTCCTTTGATTTAAATGTGGCTCTAGTTTGTTTCCCATTTTGGCATGAAGCACATATGCTATTTGAAGGTTTGCCAATAGTGGGTATATCTCTTACTGCCCTTTTTGAGATGATTTTTACCAGATTGTCAAAGCTTATATGACCGAGCCTCTTGTGCCATAGCCAATTTTCATCTTCCTATCCAATCATGCATGATCCTTCTGAAGTCTCTGAGAGAGTATACATATTTCTAGAAGTCCTCAATCCAGTGGCTATCAACTTCCCACCATTTGCTTTTCTTACTTCACAACCCTGCTTTTTAAAAATTACTTCATGACCTTTGTCACAAATTTGACTTATGCTCAGCAAGTTATGCTTCAGACCAATAACAAACAATACTTCTTTAGATTTTATTTTTCCATCACTTATCTTGATTGATCCTTTGCCAACTATCTTGGCTCCATAATTATTTCCAAATTTTATAGAACCACCTTCATATTTCTGTAATTTCTCAAATTTTTGTTTGTCACCTGTCATGTGACTGGAGCATCCACTATCTAGTATCCATGGTGTAGATTTGTTCTATGCTTTGAATGTTGTCTGTACAATCAAGGATTCCTTTTCTTCCTTGGGTTGCTCCTTTTCTCTCCACTCTAGTTTGATTGTAGTTTTGGATACTTGTTTAGCCTTTTCCATTTCATTGACTTGTGCCTGTTTTTCAAGAAATTTTATGTTTTGTTTCAATCCATTTGGTTGATATTTTCTTCCCTGATTTTTATTTCTTGCAAAAGAGCTACTACAATTTCTTGCAATATGTCCAAATTTATGACAGTTATAACATTCTACTGCATATTCTATCAAAGGTGAAAAAACATTTCTACTATTGAAATTTCTTTGTCCTATATTATACCTGCAATTTGAAATTTTATGACCATAAGCATTGCATTTAAAACAATAACCATAAAAGGAATGATTAAACCTGGGTGCAGATCTTTGCCAGTTTGAAGTAGGAGCCATGAATCTTCTCCTTCTTGGATGTGTGACTTTTGTGAATCCATCTTTGTCAGTACTCTTCTTGAGTCTGGCATTATTGCTTTCTTTGGCATGATTTGTTTTTTCTAAATCAACTCTGATCTTTTCTTCTTTCTTTATGGGTTATACATTTAAGGCCTTTGAACCCTTTGATGATTCTCCTTCATTGAAGCCCAAACCAAATTTGATGTCAAAAGGCCTTTGGTTATTTAACATTTTATCTAGCTTTATAGTACTGTCTTCAAACTTATGATAACATCTCAATTTCCTATTCATCTCCTCTAGCTACATCCTTAACTTAACAATGTCTTCTTCTAGCTTGCTGCATTCATCTGTCTTTACAGTTAATTGTACATCGAGAACTTCAGACATTTTCTTAAATTCATCTATCTATACTTTCAAGTTGTTTATTATTTCATTGGCATCCTCAAGCTTTCTTGAAACCTTTTTATTCTTTTTCCTTTCTGAGCTCAGTTCTTTTAGTGCAGCAACTAACTCACCTTCTAGATAAACTTCAACCTCATCTTCAGGTTTCTCATTACACTCTAGTTTTTTCTCTCTGTTATTCTTTCTTCAAATGCCATGAACAGAGCTTCATCTACTTCTTTTTCAGAATCCTCACCGGAGCAGTCTTCAGAAGAGCTGAGATTCTTGGATATGAAACTTTTCTTCTTGAAGTTGCTTTTTATGAAATGTGGTTTCTTTTTCTAGTCACTTCTTTCTTGGTGTGACCCTTCACCACTTTTATTTTTCTCATTCATAGGACATTTAGCTGCAAAGTGCCTGATGCCTCCATAGTTGAAACACTTAAACGATAACTTACCTCTATACTTTCATTTTCCCTTTATTAGTTTCCTAACAAAGTTTGCTTCTGTTTCATCTGAAGATTCTTCTTCTACAGATTCTTGATTAGCTTTAATATTTTTGTGTGCTTTAAAAGCAGCTTCTCTATCTGAGGGCTTAGTTTGTCCTATTCTCATTTCATATGCAGTTAAAGAACCATGCATTTCATCCATGCTAAAAGAATTTAGATCTTTAGCTTCTTCTATAGTAGAAACTTTAGAATCAAATCTTTTATGAAGAGTTCTTAATACCTTTTTCACGATGACCGCATCTTCTATTTCCTCATCGAGTCCTTTAATTGCATTAATTATTTTGTTGACTCTCAGCATATAAGCCTCTATGTTCTCATCATCATTCATTTTTAATGCTTCAAACTGAGCTCAATGCGTTTGTAGCTTGGCTTCCTTGATCTTTCTGTATCCTTCATGAATACTCTGCAGTTTGTCCCACATGTCTTTTGTTGTTTTATAGCTCATGATCCTTATCAGTTCACTGTCTACTAACCCACACATTATAGCATTCTTTGCTTTAGAGTTATTCTCAAACTTTTTCTTCTCAGCAGCATCTGTTGGAGGAATAGAGGGTATTATGTATCCACTGTCTACAGACTCCCAAATGTCATATCCCAAAGCACACATATAAGTCTACATCCCGAGTCTCCAGAAAGAGTAATTAGTTCCATCGAACAAAGGAGATTTGTTTTATGAAAATCCTTCACCACCGGCCATTGTGATTCTTCCAAGATCACCTTAGCTGATTAAGCTAGTTTAGGAACCTTGCTCTGATACCAATTGATATTCTCACAATGGCACTGAGAGGGGGGGGGGTGAATTAGTGCAGCTATTTAAAATTTAAATCTGTAACACTTAATGCTAAAATAATGCAAGCTCAAAATAGATATAGCAAATGTAACAAAAGAGCAAAACATAACACAAGATGTAACGAGGTTCACCGGTTTGGCTACTCCTCAAAATAGACTATTTGGACTTCAATCCAAATCTAGCCTTTGCAAAGTTTCAACTTTACAAACAATTTACCAGCACCCACTAGAAGGAGCACCAACCCCTAATTTATCTACTACAACAGAAAGGAGCACCAACCCCTTATTCCAAGCACCAACTTGGATCTCTAATTTTTAATCTTAGATTGACATAAGAATGCCTTCCTTCTTACAAGACCCTCACTGGTCTATTGCTCACTCAAATCAATCTCATAGAAGCATAAGGAGAATTGTTAGAGACTCAATATGTTCTATTTCTTACCAAAACTTCTCTTTCAAATTTTTCAAGAATAAAACCCGATTTCAGTAACCTCTCTTCACTTTTTAGCTCTTTATATCGGCTCATTGTTTTCGGCTCATAGCAATGGCTCATTTCAAATGGCTCTACTTTTCCCTCCATTTTTCTAGGCTTTCTCAGCTGCGTTCAATCCGATGCACTGCAGACCCACTACTATACTCATGCTGCCGCGTTCTTTCTGCCACATTGTCTCTGACGTGCTCTGAAATTTTTCTCTACTCACTCTGACAACTTTCTCTATGCATTTCTGTGCTCTGTCATTCTTCTCTTCTCTCACAGTTTTCTTTTGTGTAACAACACCAACATTCTATTTTTTTAATTTTTCCTTTTTATCTCTAGCAGTACATCTCTATTTTTGGTTCATGTTTTTCTTGCTCATTTTACACTTATAGTTACAACGCATGCTTTCTACACAAATCCTGAAGTACCTTGGATTCACAATGGCACTCATGCTGCCACGTTTTCTTCTTATTGTTTCCCATGCTCTTTTCGTTGCACTGCGCACCCACAACAGTAGTCTTATTATTATAATATTTTTTGCCTGGTTTTATTCACATTCTGTCAGCCACTGTAGTTCTGTCAGCCTGTCACTTTGTAAATCCTATCTTCCAGTCACTCAGTAGCTTTTCTGTAACCCCCGCACTATTTTTCACATTTCTTATTATGGCTACTTGATCTTACTGTAACTCCACCTGTAACAGTTATTATTTTTGCTACATTAATTTATTCTGTAACTATCCCTGTTATTGCATTGCTAACTCCAGTTAACTCTTACATATTTGGCTACATGATTTTCTTCTGCAACTTCTCCTTGCAACTGTCATTGTGCATGCTTCTCGGTTTTTACCTGCAAAACTATGACATGTCGCGATATCATGACATTTTTGCCCCTTTGACTTTTTCTTGACAGTTGACAGTGAAAAACTGACATGTCGCGATATCGTGACATTCTTCACCTCCTTGTCCTTTTTTTGGCATGCAATTGTGAAAACATGACATGTCACGAAATCATGACACTTTTCATTTCTGTACACTCTTCTTGGCTTGCACCCATGAA
This sequence comes from Wollemia nobilis, assembly GCA_028583015.1. NCBI lineage: Eukaryota > Viridiplantae > Streptophyta > Pinopsida > Araucariales > Araucariaceae > Wollemia > Wollemia nobilis. The sequence goes on along the minus strand of JAQPPZ010007781.1, from coordinate 4,066 downwards.
AATGGAACACGTCACGAAATCATGACACTTTTTGCTTCCTTGCACTCTTCTTGGCTTGCACCCGTGAAAATGGAACATGTCACAAAATCATGACACTTTTCGCCTCCGTGCATTCTCTCTCCTCTTCGGGTCACGAAAACCCGACGTGTCGCGATATCGTGACACTTTTCCTCCTTAGTGCTTTTCTTCCCTTCGGGTCATTAAAACCTAACATGTCGCGATATCACGACACTTTTCCTCCTTGGCGCTTTTTCTCTAAACATGTTGTGAAATCGTGATAGTTTTCTTCCTTAGCTCTTTTTCTCCGAACATGTCACGAAATCGTGACAGTTTTCTTCCTTAGCGCTTTTTCTCTGAACATGTCGCAAAATTGTGATAGTTTTCTTCCTTAGCGCTTTTTCTCTAAACATGTCATGAAATTGTGACAGTTTTCTTCCTTAACGCTTTTTCTCCAAACATGTCGTGAAATCGTGACAGTTTTCTTCCTTAACGTTTTTTCTCCAAACATGTCATGAAATCATGAAAATTTTCTTCCTTAGCGCTTTTTCTTCGAACATGTCATGAAATCGCGACAGTTTTCTTCCTTAGCGCTTTTTCTCCGAACATGTCACGAAATTGCGACAGTTTTCTTCCTTAGCGCTTTTTCTTTGAACATGTCACGAAATCGTGATAGTTTTCTTCCTTAGCGCTTTTTCTCCGAACATGTCACAAAATCATGACAGTTTTCTTACTTGCCTTCTTTGCTTCCAACATGTCGCGAAATCGTGATAGTTTTTCCACTTGGCTTCTTTGCCTCCAACATGTCATGAAATCATGATAGTTTTTCCACTTGGCTTCTTTGCCTCCAACATGTCGCAAAATCATGACAGTTTGCCTTGTGCCTTCTCTCTCCTTGACCATGTTGTGAAATCATGACAATTTTGACTGCGCCTTCTCTCTCCTCGGCCTTGTCGCAAAATCACAACAGAAAACATGTCGCGATATCACGACAGTTTTCTTACTTGTATTTTTCTTTAATTTTCTAAATTTGGGCCACTTCTGTCTTCCTAGAAACTTACTGTACATGATCTCACTGACCTCTGATCTCTTGTCCACTGCATCAACTGATCTTTTTGTTTGTGTTGACAACAATGACAATACTTTTTCTACATATTGCTCAACACAATATTGATTGATGATCTTGTATCAATATAAACCCACTTGAAAGATATGTGATTTACACACGCAATTATGTGGAGCAGTGGATCCACTATGATAGTAAAAAACATATTAATTTTATGATCATAAAACTGTATGACCAGTTCCTGACACTTTTGCACGTGTCCCACAAAATGTGTGAATGATTCAAGATCCTAGTATTGTACTTCTATGGACCTTAAAATATCCATGAGCATCTCCCTGTGCTTGGGAGACTACTGAATCAAATTATAAATTAACAACTTCACTGGAGTCATCTATAGTTTTTTAACTAGCCTACTCCTGATTATCACCACTGGTATAGTTGGTGAGCCTGGCACATTTTGGACTGGCCTTGGACGAGGTGCAACTTAGACTCTAATAGGAGCTGGAGGTTGATTTTGTCTTTCATGCCTCACATGTCTTGTGATGACGTTGACCATTTCGATGAACCTGTGGGTTGGTGGTTCGATGTGCACTTGATTGACTTGGCCAACATTATTCCTTTGTGCCTCATGGTTGGGTAGAGGATTTTTGTAAATTCCTATATTATGATTATTTGGTGCTTGTGGATTGTTGACAAGAAGTGTACCTCTTTCCATCATATTTTGCACTAGATGTTTGAAAGACAAACATACCTCTATGTCATGGCCTTTCATTCGATAAAATATGTAATATTGATCATCCTTATATCCCTTAGGCTTGGGTTGATTAGGATACAATAATTTGACCTTGAGTAATTTTATGGCCTTTGCCTCGCATAATTGATGGAAAATTGATGTCAAAATTTCTGATAATTGAGTGAATATGCGAGGAGGGTGTCTTTCTTTGTCCTTATTCCTCTGATTGTTTTTGTGTTGCTCATATTGCGTAGGAGGAGGTTGGGCTTGATAATTTCACTGTTGTTACCCCTTATCCCCTTTTTGAAGGTTCAAAACCACCTGATTAATGTGGGCCAACTTGATCGGTTGTTTCTTAGTGCTCTTCTTGTTCCATTCCTTCTTATTTATGATCTTCAAGTTACCCTCCTATAACTTGATATCCTCTATTACCTTGGCTTGCGCCAAAGCCTCTTAGAATGTTTGATATTGTTGCAACTGCAACAATAAACATTCGAGTTAATTCATAGGATGGGATGGATAATGGTAGCTTTGCCATCATCTTCCTCCATCATTTTCCATAATCCATAACTAGCTCATCATCATGTTGCATTAAAGCAGCCAAGTTGGATAGGTTAACCTTTTTTCTTGATGTCGAAGGATAAGCGTTCAAAAAATGCATTATCCAATTGCTCAAAACTAGTGATGATGTACCTTTTGAGTTGATAAAACCACTCCCAGGCTAGGCCTAAGAGGATTGTGATGAAGGTGCATAGGATCAAGACATCATTGCTTTTGATCTGAAAGTGCATGTCTAGAAAACTCATCACATGGTCTTGAGCGTCCTCCTCTCCTTGAAAATTCTCTAGCCTAGGTATCTCAAAATGCTCAGAATAGGCTAGAATAGGCATTGATGGGCATAAAGGTTCACTGTGAATATTATTCAAGGTATGCTTTTGATAAGCCATTTCTTGCTTTTCTATAGCTTTAACCTTTTTTTTCAAGGCCTTATAAGTTTGCAAAGATATGATCTCCTCTTCTCTAGATTTCCTTGGAGGCACCTTTGGAGGTAGATTCTTCTTCGGTCGAAGTGGAGGACTAGGCTCATCATCCTCCTTGAATTTGGAGATTTTATGATATTATTGATATGGTTCCTCTCCCACATCTTCTTCATACTACCTATGCCCATGATGTTCAGACGTAAGGCATCGATCTCTATGTTGGGTAGTATGGTCAGTATGTGTGTCTATATACTCAAGGTGTGACTTAGGATGTGAAGCCACTCGTCTATCAATGTGTTCCTTAGACTCACTACAGGGAGGTAAACCAATGTTGGCCAATTGGTACTCCCTCTCAGCATGCTCCTTATCAAGGATGTGTTGCTCACGCATGCACTATTTATATAAGTGTTTTCTTATGAACTTGTCTTTGAGTGTACTCATTTTTTGGGCATTCTTGCTCTCCATGAAAATTCTCTAATTGTTCTTGGATGATCTGACATATTTGCTCTAGCACCAACCTATGAGATCTATCTATGTGATCATTCGTATGAGGCCTCTGGTGTGTGCACTCTTTTTGAGCAACTTTGTGCGTATGTCTCTCAATAGACTGATTTACCATGCTCTTTCCCTTGTCTATGAAGATGACATTCACATCAATCTATCTTCAATAATTTATGCCTACATGGGATACAAGAGCATGAATATCATAAGAATTATTAGAGCACTCTCTAGGTTCTCTGATGGTTCTAATGTTGCTTCTACTATACTCACTCATAGCTCGAGATGGTGCAGGTGAAGGCTTATAACCTAGCTATCCTAGGATTATGTCTAGACCATCTAATTGACTACTATGCCATAGCTCATGATGTGGTTGTTAAGCAAGGTGCAGCGATAATATTGTCATTGTTGTCAACACAGTTAGATAGATCGGTTGATGCAGTGGACAGGATTTCAGAGGTTATTCAGAGTATGTACAGTGATGTTAAATTCTTATGAGGATGTTTTTGATGTTTGGGTGAAGTTTTTATAGGTTTTCCAAGAAGACCGAAGTGGCCCATATGCTAAAGATCAAAGAAAAAACAAAACACCGCATCGAGAAAAACATGTCGTGATATCGTGACATGTTGCATTTTTGCGGTCCAAAGCAAATAGAAAGAGCAAGGAGAAAAAAGTGTCACGATATCACGACATGTTGCATTTTTGTAGTCCAAAGCGAAGAGAAAGAGCAAGGAGAAAAAAAGTGTCGCGATATTGCGACATGTTGCATTTTCGCAGTCCAAAGTGAAGAGA